>CM059186.1:163545809-163645305 GCA_030323885.1 Branchipolynoe longqiensis
TTCTAGCCATTGGCCCCCTGTCGCTTGATTATCTTTATGGGCTCCCCAACCCTCTAACGAAGCATCAGTAGTAACAGTCGTGTTAGGTTCATTCATGCGGATAGGGTTGCTCGAATTATGTATGTGTTTCAACCACCAATGGATGTTTTCATGCCCCGCTTTGGAAATTGTCATGAGACTCTCGAAATTGCCTTTTGCTTTTGACAAGGCAATATTCTTATCTATTTCAAGTGATTTGATGTGGGCTTTGCCATATAAGATAGCTGGTGCGTAGGCAACCATTAGTCCAATGAGGACTGCTACTTGTCTTATTTTTGATCTTTAACAAATCCGATGTGGTTGTGTTGAATTTTTGGATCTTATCGTTTGTTAAACCCCAAAAATTTCAAATTTGTGGTAGGTTTTAGAATGGATTTCGTATCGTGAATATAGAAACCTAATTTTGTTAGAATATTGCACAGGTCTTTGACTGCTAGACTACAATCGTTCTCAGTGCATGCTAGAATGAATGAGTCGTCAATGTAAGGAAACATGACGTGGCCATTTTTGGCCATCTCTGTGCAAAGACTGGTTTAAGTAACATTGTGAATAGACGTGGTGCGCACGCCAAACCGTTGGGTAAGCATGTGAACTCATAGAGTTGCCCTCACCAAATGAACCGTAGGAATTTCCTGTGGCCTTCAAAAATTGGAATTGTATAATAGGCATCTTTTAGATCTACACTGGCAAGCCAAGCCCCCGGCATTACTAGATCCCGGGCTGTTTCAAGTGAAAACATTTTTAAATGTTTATATTCAACTAAATTATTTAGGATAGTTAAGTCTAAAATCATCCTAATTTCTCCATTAGGTTTGGGTCTAGAGAATATGTTAGGAATGTATTCGCCGTTCTCATGTTGAACCGGTGTAATAATACCCTTATTTGCAAATTTTGCCACTTCTTGATTTAAAGCTAGTTGTTCTTCTATTGACAAGCGATAAGGAAAAGGTACTTTCTTTTGTACGGGGGTTTCTATAAAGGGGATGAACACCCCTCTAACAATGTCTAGGACTTTCTCGTTTGTTGTGATTTGTTCCCATTCAGTGAGATGGTTTACCACATTCCCGGCAACAAATTTGCTTACACTGGTTTGCGTTGCAGCCTCTATTTGCTGGCTGGCTTGGGGAACTGCTTCTGGGATGGGTTCTCCCTCCTGAATGGCCGGTTGCCATCGTTCCACCCGTATTGGTTTCTTTGGCCCCGTCCCCTCGGCTGGTAGCCGTAGTTCCTGTTCCCGAACCTGGCTGTCGAATGCCCAGTTCGGCGTCCTCGAAAATCCGATCTGGATTTCTTGAATTTAGAGGTGTTGGTGTCTTTCTTGCCATCAAGGTGTTTAGACTGTTTGGCTTTGGTCTCCACTTGCTTGAAGAGATATTGGAGCTGTCCTCCAAACATCTTGGTGTTATCGAGTGGTTTCCCCTTGATTGGCTTGGGTGCGAGGAAAAGCGTGTACTCTTTTCCGTCGTTATCGACAACTTTTTTGGATCTGGCGACTTCTTTCCCAGCATCGGTAGTGACTGACTTGTACACGTTCTCAAATCGTCGATAAGAGAGGAAATTGCTGGTCGCTGTCAGCGCCGCAATAGCCGAGTTCATGTCCGCTGTGACGGTGGTGAACTTGTTTCCGGTCATCATTCGGTTAGCTACCGGCATGATGGCGGTGAGTGCTACTAAAACTCCTTTGTGGACCGTGTGTAGGCAGGTCTCGAATCTTTTGCGATCCTCGTTCATCATTACGTCGTCGTTCATTTCTTTTATGGTCGCTTCTGGGATGCCTCTGATCCCGGTATATTGTTCCGCCAGCTTTGTTGGCGTTTCTGCCGGTTTGAAAGTGTCAAAGTGGCCCTTTAGGTTTTTTCGCAGTAATGAGCAGGTGTTTATCTTGCTCTTTTTGGTTATCCTAATTTTCTTCGCTACCTTCTCGGTTATGTCAGCAAAAGTGCCGGCATGTGGGTCGTCGGAATCAGAGTCCGTAGTGGTGGACCCCGAAGAGTCAGAAGAAGAGGATTTTGCTTTCTTCTTCTTTGACTTGGACTTTTTCTTTGTCCTCTTGACTTTTTTCACTTTGTTCCTGGCTTTATAGTAGTCATCCCCTCCGGATGAATATTTCTTTTGTCGTTTCCTTTTCTTTCCTAGCGCAATCTCCGAGTCTGTCGTTTGTTGATCGGACAGATCCTCCTAGTCAGATTGTTCCGAGAGAGAGGCGTGTGCTTTTGGCGAAGCCTTGGAGGGCGGCGTAGGGAGTAGCTGTTGTAACTGCTCCCGGATGAGTCTTACCATTTGCTCATTCCCATCGACTTGGGAGGGCCCCTGCCTCGGGCGAGCGGTCACGTGACGCGGCTAACGAACGTCCAGGGGTCGTGTCTCCTTCGCTCAATGTGTGTGGGACACCCTTGGTACCCCGCTTCGTGGCCATGTTGAGTCGTCTGTAAAACAACCAAAAGGAGGTTTTTAGGACATGCTCAAGGTGCGTCTGGACCAGTGGAACAGTGCAAAACGCACAGAAGGGCAATAAAATTGTATTTACACCAATTTTACACCAGGCGTGAGAAGCTAATGTGTATCGAAAGTGTAACCGTCGAGCAAGTCGAACCGAAACCAATCGAGGGGCGGGACCAGTGTAGATCCCGCCCACACTCTCTGTTACATACACTTCTCCCACCCGTGGCGTCAGTGCCAACGGATTGGAGAAAATATTATGCAACTCGGAGGTACGCCTTAAGAAAAAACTAACGTAGCGACGAAATGACTCCTGTCAACATGTCTCTCCGTTGGCGGCAAAAATAAACTCTATCTAAGCGACGAAATGACTCCTGCCAACATGTCTCTCCGTTCGGCAACGGGCGGCAAAAATAAAATGGATGCCTCCAGTAACTACGGCACCGAAAAAAGCACAGCCTTTAATACATTATATGTAAAGAAAACCTTTATAAAAGGTCGATAAGCATGTGCTATGAAAGTTCATAGACAGTTATTCCGGTTTATGTATCGGTACTTACAGTAGAAACTAGGTAAATCCTGGGTAAAGAACTGCTGATCTGCTCGAAACGTTCCTCCAGTTATGAGCGGAATATGCTACTTGCTGTACCCGGATGTTGCTTCCTTCTCCCTCGACCACGATCAGCCAGAGGCTTAGTACCGAGGTAAAATATATATATATATATATATAATATATATATGCACACACACACACATATGTATGCATATACAGTAAAACCTCTAAATCCACCGACCATGGGACCAACGTTAAATGGTCCATTTAGGGAGGAGGTCGGTTTAGGGATTTATTTTATCGTTGCAATGGTATTGTATGGGTAATCGTTTGGCGATCGATATAAGGGAGTGGTCGATCTGTCGAGGTGGTCGGTTAGGACGTTTTTACTATATACACATATATAATATATACATGAACCATGCTGTAACTCTACATGTAGATAATAGACTTATTTATTTTGTAACTCTACATTACATAGACAACGATCCTCCCACCGATGAGAATGGACTAGAGTCGATTCTCAAAGGGGTTGACACGCTAACGGGTCGCCTAAAGAGGGCCGAGGAGGACATTCAGCTGCTGGAGGAGGAGCGAATTCGACTGACGAAGGTCAATAGTCGGTTGTTTGCAGAAAACATTCAGTGCAAAGAGGTAGGTTTATTTGACAGAATATGAGGAAAGATGGACTAGTCGGCAAGCAAAAAAATACATCACAATTAATGAGAGTGAAAACAAATAAATTAATACTACATTTTGAAATGCAAGAATGCCCTGATTTTTGAAGACTTTAATGAGTTCTAAGTCATGGAAACTGGTTAAATTTTATGTTATTTAAGGGTTTGTAAGAACCATGGGAACTTTACTTTACATGTTTAGGATGGGGGAGTAAAGTAAAGTTTCCATAGCTCTTACAAAACCTTAAATATCATGGAATTGAAAGATTCCATGACTTAAAGATCATTAAAGTCTTTAAAAATCATGGCCTTTTGCATTTCAAAATGGGGTATTCATTTATTTGTTTTCACTCTCATTAATGGTGATGTATTTTTTGGTTGCCGACTAGTCAATTTGTAGAGGTGTACACGATTTCCTATTACTTGAACTCATACGGCCTCTAGCCAACATGGTTTAATTTCATGTACTGGCCCTTCGTGTAGTTGCGTGATGTTGTTTTCTATTCATTGCATCAGTCATGGAAAATCTTTGGAAGTCTGATTATTTTGATCTAAAAATGTCAGGAATATGGTAATAATTATAATGGCAAAGCATGGAATTTAATATTTCAGAATATGTATAATCATAAACATTGTAAAAGCATTAAAAGTGAGATCTTAGTTTGAGTAATTGGTCTACCTCCTTCTGCCAGTATAATACTGATAAGTGATATATGGATATTTGTAAGGTAAACAAAGGAATATGTAACAATTCTGTTTCTGATATGAGCTCCATTGCTGAAGTTTACTGGATAGGATGGATATATTACAGGGTTTATGCGAGTCCTTGAAATCGTGGAAATACATGTAATTTTATAATTCAGGATTCCAAGCCTGAAATTTGACTAAAGATCCTTGAAAATGATGGAAAATGGAAAATCATGACTATATATTTTAAAGCCCACATTCGCTGCTATGGCTGAACTTTAATCGGTGATATTTTGTATTTTAACAGAATTGTGTGGGCTCGTTATCTTGCCTCTTGATTTTCATATTAAAACAATACTTGCGTTCGTTGTTATTCTTTTTGCTTATTTACACATCACATTTTACACAGTGAATTCTCTATGAATACGGCTGTGTTTTGGGGTACTTTAATTTAATAAACGTCTTAAAGACATCCTGCAGTTTTGCACCGAAAGGTCCTTGAAAGTCCTGGAGTTTGATATGTCAAAATGGGTATGAACCTTGTATCACATATGCTTGATCCTTCTTTTTTGAGTGCTTCAATATTCCAATGGCCACCAACTGGGGGTCAGCTGTGAGACAATCAAATCAGAACTGACACAATGCGCAAGTAAACTGTACTTTCTTCATCTATAGGAGCTGGAGACATCAGAAGACCGTCAGCAGTCCTTGCAAACGATATTCCGGGAGGAAGTGACTAGGCTGGAAGAGAGAGTTGGCCAGGACTCATTTAAATTAAACACATTGAATACCCATCTAGAGAAGTTAAGAGCAGAAAAAAAGGTAACTAACCAGAAGTAGTTACTGATCACAGGGACTGTACGGGGCCTTGAAAGTCTTAAAAAGTCCTGAACTTCATTTCCACCATTTCAAGGCCTTGAAAAGCCTTGAATTTAACCTATTTTGGGTAATTAGTCTTGAAAAGCCTTGAATTCCGTCAAACTGTCCCCATTGATCTAAATTAGTCCAAAATCGCCCTTCACCATTGTTGTTTTTCCCTGAAATCCAAATGAAAATAGTCTTGAATTCCTATTTTTTTTAAAGCCCTGAAAAGCCTTGAAATAGCCTTGAATTCCATATCTTTACATGTGTATGGACTGTACGGACTGATCAATATGTAGTTAGTTCCAAGGATCTTTTCGATGAGCATTGATTGACCCAGTCTAAGCTACGGCTAAGACATCCTTTTCATGCCTGAGGTGCTGATATCCCATATTAGGGTAATCAGGCATATTAAATGTCATTCTAACATGGTATCACCGTAGCGATAAAAATGTCATTGTATTTTAACTATATAATCGTCAGAGAGGAAACGCCCACAATAAAATCCAATAAGACTCTTATCAGACTGAGACGGTCGCGAGGCATTCCGATGACCTGCTGTAGTTGATTAATTAATACAATATAATTGAAACACAACATATATCCACTATCTATTTGCATCCCTAAGGCCCTCCGGTCTTAAATCTCATAGCAGGCAATAATTGCTTTACAAAAATAATATTTACGGAAAGTGATAAGCCCGTTATCGCGTGTAATAAGCTCTGTAGTGTCCTGCTCCTATCTCCCCCAATCTCCAGGGTGGGGTGGGGCTACCGGCATCCCTCATTCTACCCCCCCCGGGCGCGGGGCGTTACACTCCACTCGCTTGGAAGATGTATATAGATGATGTATTTGGAAGATGTATATAGATGATGTATTTGCTCACAGGTCACCCACACTGTTTGTGCTAGATAGATATTATTCAGACCGTAACCGTATATTTGAATTTCTCTTCCCCACAATTCCAATTAGCCATCCAAGCAAGAGTTCAATGCCATTGACTATAAGCCACGAGCACAAGAAAAACAACTCGCGAGTTCGCGAGCCATTCCCAACACAGTTCGCGAGTCATTCCCGTCTGAGTTCTCATTGGTCAAGAGCCAGAAAAAGAATGAAAAACTGCTTCCGAACAGGCACTCTTTAGCCACATCGTCAATGACAGTGTCGGACCAGGCCGAGCTACCCCTGTCGGTCATGAACATCGTCAACACCAAGAAGCCTGTGACGTCACTGCAGGAACATGCTGTGAAGAGCAAGCTGTCAGGAGCGCGAGTCAGCCATGACAGTGTGCCCAGGACGAACGTCAACCTCAGCCTCAACCTGGACGCGGGCAGCAGGGTTACACCGAAGTCAATGCAGAATCTGCGGCGCCGTTTGCTGGTGAACCTGGAGTCCGGGCTGACCGGTGATGCCGAAACGTCCAAAGTAGTTCTGCCGAGCGCCGCCTCGGTGCCTCGGCGCCCGCCCTACGCCATCCCGGCCGAAAAGAGACTGCTTGTGTCGCCGGGGCAAAGCGTGGTCCCGCTGGATCTCGCCAGTTACCTGCCCCTCATCAGGAAGAGGTCGAACCAGCACTGGAAACTCAAGACGGAACTCATGGTGTGGTCGTCCATCCATGGGCTGGAGGTGAGGAGCCCTCTGGCGAATAGCCAGAAATAGGTGGTAGTTTATATGAATATTATATATGTAGATACAAATATATTATACCAATGGATATAACATACACACATATATAGTACATATATCTATATATACTTGTGAAGCGTAGGTATATATATATATATGCAGAAATAGGTCATATCTTTAGATGAATATTATATGGATATATATCATGCTCATGGATATATGTATATTTTATCTTGGTACAACGCCTCGGCTACTCGAGGCCGAGGGAGAAGGAAGGAACATCCGGGTCCAGCAATTAGCATATTCCGCTCATAACTGGAGGACATTACGAGCAGGTTCAGAAGGTTTACCTAACGAATACCACCAATTCCAAAGTGAGTACTGGGAAATAATTTGGTGGAATTGTTTATGAAGGTTTTTTGCAAGCCTGTCTGTGGTAAGACGTTGCTTATTGATGAATTAACATGGTTATTCGTGTTATTGTTTTGCCGGCGCAGTAAGTTAGCGCCGCCATTGTTTTTTACACCCATTGCCGAACAGAGAGATGTTTGGCAGGAGCCAACTCATCGCTTAGTTAGATTAGGGAATATTAATAGATTTCCCACGGTTAAGGCGTACCTCCGAGTTTCGTAGCATTTTCTCCAATGTGTAGGCGTAGTAGCCACAGGAGGGAGAAGTGTATGAGACAGAGAGTGTGGGAGGGAATGGTACACTGGTCCCTACCCCTCGACTGTTGTCGGTTGGATCGTCTGACCGTCGCACGTTCGACATCCATTTAGCTTATCACGCCTGGATTAAACCGGTGTAAATATGGATTTAATACCCTTTTAAGTGCAAAGAAGCACGTTACCGTACTGTTCCAATCATTCAGTTATTCCTTGAGCTTGTTTTTAATCGACTTTGGTTGGTTTTCAGATGACTCGAGATGGCGGCGAAGCGGTGTAAGGTCGATGTACCACACACGCTTAGTGATGATGAGGCAACTCCAGGGTTTGACACAGTCCGTGCCCATGACCCCTCGCCGGAGCCAGGTCCGTCTAATCTGGACGACAAGGTGGTACAGCTCATCCGTGAGCAGATCCGCCAGCTGATCCCGGGTAAGGAAGTTACTCAACCGGCCAGTGGGTCGGCGGATTCGTAGTGGGAAGATTTGTCCCTAGCACAACAAACCACCGACTCGGAGGTTGGGTTTCCATCAAGGAAAAGGAAACACCCGAGAGACGACTCGTCCGATGGAGATGTGTACTATAAAGCCCGGACGAGGACAAGGAAAGTCAAAAAGCATAAGAAAAAGTCTAAAGGGAAGAGGAGGAAGAGGGGTCATTCCTCCTCATCGGACCCTTTCGACGACTCGACTACCACCGATTCGGAATCGGATACTGAGCATATTGGCAAGTATGTTCAACTGAGTGGTAAGGTGGTCAAGAAGATCAGGGTACAGAAGAAAAAGAAGATTAATACCTGTACCCTGATGAGGAAAACCATTAGG
Source organism: Branchipolynoe longqiensis (assembly GCA_030323885.1). Taxonomy (NCBI): domain Eukaryota; kingdom Metazoa; phylum Annelida; class Polychaeta; order Phyllodocida; family Polynoidae; genus Branchipolynoe; species Branchipolynoe longqiensis. The sequence goes on from CM059186.1 coordinate 163,554,181, forward strand.
TGTCATTTCCACACATTTAAGCCGGCTGAAATAATTACTAAGTTGGCAGAACAGTTCACAGGGATCAAGGGCATCCCAAAGGCTACCGTCAAAAAGATGGACTCGGACGTCACCATGAGTGAAGACCGCAGGAAGTTCGAGACTTGCCTCCATACGTACATAAAGGGGTGTTGGCGGCTCTAGCGGCCGTTACGCTGATCGCTAACCGTATGATGACGGACAATAAGTTCTCTACCCTCTGCTCAGACATAGACTTGGGTATCGCAATGCTTATGGCGACGAGCAATTTCCTGTCTTATCGATGGTTTGAAAATGTGTTTAAATCCATCACGACGGAGGCTGGAAAAGAGGTAGCTCGGTCAAAAAAAGTGGTGGACAATGACGGCAAGGAATACACGTTATTCCTGGGCCCCAAGCCTATCAAGGGCAAGCCCTGGGACAAAACAAAGATGTTCGGAGGACAGCTGCAATACCTGGTCCTGGTACAGGTCCAGACAGCAGCAAAGCAATCCAAACATTTGGATGCTAAGAAGGGTGCAGATAATGCCAGTCATTTCAAGAAGATCCGTTCGGATTTTCGCACTCGACGAACCAGACAGCGAGGGAGTCGGTTCGGCAGCGGCAACTTTGCCTACCAGTCCAGAGGCAGGGGACAGCGGAATCAGTTCGGTTGGAACAACAACAACCGCCCCTTCAAGAGGGAATCAAACCCCCACAAGCTGTTCCCCAGATCGGCGAACACGTAGAAGTTGCTACACAAACCCCTGTAAGCAATTTTCGAGCAGGGAATATTGCTTACCAGTTAGATGACTGGGAAGAAATTACAAGTAACTACACAGCCCTTGACATAGTACGAGGAGTTAAAATTCCCCAGTTAAAATGGCCCAGAAAGGACATGTTATGTTCCCATATATTGATGATTCATTTATTATGGCTCAGACACAACACGATTGTCAACAGGCGATAAACGATTTATGCCAAACTTTGATTAAGTTAGGATTTTACATACATGATACAAAATCTGTGTTTACGCCCACCAGAACATTAAAATGTCTGGGGTTCTTTATCGACACAGAAAAAATGATGATTTCATTGACACAGGATAAACTAGATAAGTTTAAGAACACAGCTTTTACTTTGTTACAGTTACAAAGACCGAAGATACGATAAGTTGCAGTACTTATTGGCATTATGATAGCTTATGCACCTGCCATTTTGTATGGTAGGGCACATGTTAAGTCCCTGGAAATTGACAAAAATTTAGCACTTGCCAGGACGAAAGGCAATTTTGAAGGCCTTATGAAAATATTGCAGGAAGCCTATAATGATATTCATTGGTGGCTGACCCACATTGATTCGGCGCCCAACCCAATCAGGATGGGAGAACCCAACACAATAGTCACTACAGATGCTTCTGTCATGGGGGTGATGAAATGGGAAATACTGTGCCTAGAGCGGGACTCGAACCCACATCTCTTTGCATTCCGGGCCAGTGTGCTAACCATTACACCACCTAGGCTCCCTGATATCAACACACTCCCCACGCCTACCTGTCTATGTGGTTACTTGCCTGAGAGGTCAGTGCAGACCACTACACTCGTCCCCCTGGAATTGTAAGTCTTGTAATGCTTACAATTACATACATACAGGCAATGCACTAACACATACATACACAGGGTAGGTTCAACAACCATACAGCGCAAAGCTTGTACAGGATCCTGATCACGGCAACCAGTGTCATGGGGGTGATGAAAATGGGAAATACTGTGCCTAGAGCGGGACTCGAACCCACATCTCTTTGCATTCCGGGCCAGTGTGCTAACCATTACACCACCTAAGCTCCCTGATATCAACACACTCCCCACGCCTACCTGTCTATGTGGTTACTTGCCTGAGAGGTCAGTGCAGACCACTACACTTCTTTAGAAGGTTGGGGGGGCACACAGGGATAACCGGGCAACAAGGGGTCACTGGTTAGAGGACGAAATTTCCGACCACATTAATGTTTTAGAACTAAGGGCTATTTTTCTGGGATTGCGGAGTTTAGTGCGTGTGCCTAAGTTTCATGTTTGTGTGTTAACTGATAACACCACCGCAATGGCCTACATTCGCAACATGGGAGGCACAAAGTCCAAACCATGTAACACACTAGCAAAACTAATTTGGGATTGGGCAGAAACACAAAAGATGTGGCTTACGGTAGCACATATACCAGGTAGTCAAAATACGCTCGCAGACACAAAGAGTCGCCATTTCCATGATCACTTGGAATGGTCGCTAAGTAAGGACATTTTGTATGTTATTTGCCACAAATGGGGAACCCCAGATGTCGATCTGTTTGCATCCCGAAACAACAAAAAGATTTCTAAATATGTGTTGTGGCCTCCTGAACCAGATGCATGGAAAGATGATTTGGAATAACGTTTTTTATTATATTTTCCCCCCATTCAGCCTTATCAGCAGAGTGGCCAGGAAGATGAGGCAGGATCGAGCACATGCGGTGTTAGTACTGCCAGAATGGAACACGCAACCCTGGCTAGCGGCAGTGTCCTGGGGAGCGAGAGACTCTTTAAGATTCCCAACAGGACAGACAAACCTACAACACCAAGGACCATTGACGAACGAAGGGGATGTGTCAACAACCCCCCTATTGGCATTCCTTTTTTAAGTAGATATTTGCAAAGATTTGGATTAGACAAAATTACACAAAATAGACTCCTTTCACATGCATGGCGACCGGGAACGGTCAAATTATATTCTAATTATTTAAAGAAATGGGGTCTTTATTGCTTACTTAAGAAAGTAAAGCCGATGGAACCATCCGTTGCCGAAGTCGTCCGTTTCTTAAGGATCTACGTCTTAAGGGTCTTGGGTATGGAGCCATTAATGCAGCTAGATGTGCACTTTCAGTGATTCTCCCGCGAGTAGATGGACAGACAATCGGTAAACACGAAGTGATTCACTGGTTTATGAGATCTGTTTATGAAAGGAATCCACCAAAACCCAAATATAGTCATTTTTGGGATGTGTCGGTTGTGTTTAAGTTATTTCAAACATGGCCGAGTAATAAGCATCTATCAGTTAAACAATTAGGATTTAAGGTGGCCATTCTTTTACTGTTGGTGACAGGTCACAGAGGACAGACAATTGTAGCCCTCTCACTAAACGGCCTCGAGATTGATAAGAAAGAGGCTACGTTTGATTTGGACAAATTGTTAAAATCAAACTGCACAGGAGACCCACTTTTATCGGTTCATGTGAATAGTTTCCCAGATGACAGGAAACTTTGTATAGTGTCAGCCATCACGGCTTATTTATCCAAGACTAAAGGACTACGGAATTCTAGACAGCTTTTGGTGAGCTTTATCAAGCCACATAAAGCCATATCAAGGGACACACTCACCAGATGGATGATTACAGTGCTCAAGGCGACAGGCATCAACACGGGACGCTACGCTTCCCACTCTACGAGAGGAGCTATGGTCTCAAAGGCGAGACAGTTAGGGATCTCAGTGAAGAGAATCCTAGCACATGCCGGTTGGAAGACGGCAAAGTCGTTTGCTAAACATTACAACAAACGCCTAGAGAAGACAAGCGGGATAGCAACCCGCCTGCTCACCAATTAACAAGAACCGTTGAGACAGTAACAGTTAATATTTTATGACTAAACAATGTTTATGTTCATGTTGTATGGAAGAATAAATATGAGACTAAGTAAAGGTCTCCCTCGGCCTCGAGTAGCCGAGGCGTTGTACCGAGGTAAAATAGTATAGTTAGACGAATCTTACCTGGGTACAGATGATGGATAACTCTTGTTTTCCCGAGGTACAAGCCTTGGATAGTCGTGGGCTAGGGCCCGCCCACCACACCCTGCCACGACTATTACGTTTGCTTGTGCCAAAACGAAAACATTGGGAGTATCCATACATTTAAGCTCATCTTTATCCTGAATAATTAGGTGAAGATTGCTGGACCAGGATGTTGCTTCCTTCTCCCTAGCACATGACTATCTGAGGCTTGTACCTCAGGAAAACGAGTTATCCATCATCTGTACCCAGATAAGATTCGTCCAACTATAATATAAACATATATGTAATGTATAAGAGTTCTGCAAGTATAAATGCACAAAAGGCAATGTTCCCTATATGATCACCCATATGTTGTGTACTACTTTGTGGGTAACCCCTTTTCACAGTTGGGCCAGGTGGCGCCACCACCCCCAACCCTACCAGTGACGTGAATACTGTCACTCGCGCACTAGAATTCTTTTAGCCAGAAATACATATAAATATGTATATGCAGCTCCATACCTGAAAGGTTGGTGTAGACTAATGCGTATATATCACTGCAGTCTACTACATATATATTATATATATATATATATATATATATACATATATATATATATATATATATATATATATATATATATATATATATACATAGCTAACCTAACAAATGACATAATGGCATCAATGAACCAAAAACAATTAGTTGGAGCCGCCTTCATTGACTTCAGCAAAGCATTTGACACAGTAGACCACAAAATACTACTGGAAAAACTAAAAACCATGGGCATAAAATCCAACACTATGGATTGGATAAGATGCTACCTGAACAACAGGCAACATAAAACAAAAATAAACAATACACTATCAGACAACCAACCTGTCACATGTGGTGTACCCCAAGGGTCAGTGTTAGGGCCACTACTCTTTATAATCTATATAAACGACCTTGAAAAATGGTTGCAAACTGAATGCCTCCAACTATATGCAGATGACACAGTCATATACGCAAATGGCACCACAGAGGAGGAGGTAATAACTAAACTAAATAAACTCCTACTAAAACTAGATGAGTGGTGTGAGTCCAACAAAATAACCATCAACACAAGCAAATCAAAAACAGTACTCTTCTCGCATAAACAAATGCCAGAAAGAAAACTACACTGTAAGTTAGGAAACCAAACACTAGAAAATGTAGACCATTACAAATACCTGGGCCTTGAGTTGGACAGCCAACTAAACTACAACCTATGTATAAATAAAATTATACAAAAAGTAAACCACAAACTGTGGCTATTTGCAAAGCTAAGAGACTACATGACACAAGAAATGTCAATAAAAATCTTCAAGGGCATGGTGCTCCCCTATTTTGACTATGGAGATGTAAACTACATGGGTGCGAGAAAAGAACTACTAAAAAAACTGCAAACACTGCAGAACAGAGCCCTAAAAATCTGTCTAAGAGTAGACAAGCTGCACTCAACCTATGACATACACAAAAGAACCAAAGTGAAACTACTAGAAAATAGGAGAATAATTCATTTGAAAACATTAGCATATAGCTATAGTCAAAACAGTAAACTTCTAACAAAACCACAAAGGGCTACTAGAGCAAATAATGCACCACTACTAAAGCAGACCAGAAGCCAAATAAAAGCTCATGAGAGAAGCACGCTGGAAATGGCTGCCAAGTTGTGGAATGCCCAAACGGTAAAGGAACGACAAATTCCTGACCTAAAAACTTACAAAAAATATCTGTGCAAAATAAGGCTAGGAAACCCCCAGTAAGCTGCACTGCAAAGGGGCATGTGATATGTCACGGCCCACCAGCGGGATGCCCAATGGAAGGTAACCATGCCAAAAGTAGCCAGATAACACACCACACAGCTACGTACAAGCCTATGATATGTAAATAGGAGTAGGCTAGTCTAGTAATAAGAGTAGAAAAATAAAAACATATATACCAAGAAAATCAAAAAAAACTAACATAGGCTACTAACCATACCAACCAATTATCTATCTGCTACTGAAATGCAGGCAATCAAATACCTTATCAGCAGCCACTGTGTGGTAAGATAACACCAACACTACAACTGGCCAGCATTGAAAACAAGCCTGGGTACCCGGGCTTATATGCTATGGACAGTATAAATACAGCCTCAATAAAAAAATATAAAAAAAAAAATATATATATATATAGGGCTGCCAACCATTACGATTTCTCCAGAATCATTACGATTTTCTGTCTCATTACGCCATTAGGCCCGTAATCTGAAATATTACAACTTTTTTAATTAATTTGTTTACAGTTATAGTCTTGTGACTCCGCTTGTTTTTATCACTTTCAGTTGTTGTTTAGCTGTCTACTGCATCCATTCTTTCTCTGTTTGTAAGCATTCTCCCACATCCCCCAAACCTCTGTGAGTTTGTTCGTTCTACAATCGGATAGTTGTTTGATACCAATAGTTACCCTCTTTGACTGTCTTCACCTTGCTGTGTTAGTGGTCATTAGTTTTTTATTTTAAGTTTAAAGTTTACCTCCTGTATGTATCATACCTAGCATGTTTACCCTATAAGAATTTGCTTGAATTATCAATGTATTTTCTATTTATTTATCTATCTTTTTCTTTTTTGATTCATGTTATTTGTTGTTGTCGTTAGTATAGCAGTGCATTTAGTTCTCTTTTGATTCATTTTTGTATATGCTTCTATTGTCCCTGTACTTCTTTCTTCTATTCCCAGTGTATTCCATTCCCTTGCATTCATTTACTCAGTACTTCTCTCATATGATCTGATTTTGGTTCTGTTTATTATCAGTATGGGGCCATCACTGCCTCTTGTTGCCTTTTTTGTTACCTGTACCCTCCCATGCTTCCTGGTCTCCCTGAATGCTGCTATTTTGAGATGTGCTTTTCTCCTGTCATATAGTTTAGGAGGAGGAGATAAATCGTCAATTTTCCTAGTAAAAACTTCAAGATAAATAAACATTAATAATATAAGTGACTTTAATGATACAGAAGTGAAATATAATGTGTTATTTTGAATATAAGCTGGAAATGTAGATTGTGTTACAATATTATTATTGTATACCTGAAATAAAATTTATTTGGAAAGTATAATCCTGAAACTTTCATGATGCACATAATAATATACTTGAATTTTGTTACTAGCTTTAGGTGTGTTTTAAACAGTTTGGGAACACAATATGTAATTATATCACATTCCTATGATGTTTGAGTATTAATAAACATGAAAAACTATTGAAATATATATATGGGCTATAGTCCGCGATTCACGCAAAAATCATTACTCTTTCTTATTTTCAAATGTTGGCAGCTATGTATATATATGCTGTATCAGCAATTATACGAATATAATTATCCGGAAACCAATTATCTCTGAACTGTCCTCAGTTCATATCAACTGGACACTACACCAACTAACCGACACTCCTCCAGTCATCTACTGGTCATCTTCACCGACCTGGATGTATTTACCCTTACCTTTTGAGTTGTTTAGTCAATTATATTCATAGATGCATGAAGTTTAAAATCTGGATCGACATATCCAGATATCAGCCATTTTGATAAGAGTCCAGTCTAGGTCATTTTGATTGGCTGATGTAGACAGGTGGTACATTTTGATTGTCTGAGGTAGTCAGGTGACACAAACAGTTCATTCAAACATGGAGGATATATTTCATGAGAGCTATCACTGCAAACTGATTTTGTGTCACTGACCCTAATATTATGTGATTTGGACACTCTGGAGAATATATATTGTGGGCAAATGGATACAATGTATTTTACTGAGCACAACTAAATCTAAGTTGTATGTGTAAATCATTACAGGTTAAGTCAACTTAGCTTCTGGGCCTAGCAAGTTAAATAAACAATTTGTTACAAAGAAGTGCGTCAGAACATTGTGCCAGTGGAAGAATGACATTCATTATTCCATTGTCGCTACCGATTGGTTCGTAATACGTCAGAATTGCTTATGTTCTATTATATGTAACCCGGGTAACTCATGGGGGGCAACAGTGGCAACGTCCCACAGCCGTGGTGCCACCTCCCCCCGATGGCAGGAACCTATGACTTGGATCGAACCCGCTAGGTGGCAACCTTGCTTCCTTCCAGCTAAACGCCGGTCACATGACCACGCTACCCCGAGTTTCTCACAACTAAATCGGTGGCCGACCCACCAGCACCCTCTCAACTTCACCCACACCTTAGATAAAAGATTCACCCCGTACTTGCAGTAGGGGTGATTGACAATAGCCGTGTTTACACGGGCGAGTTAAAACGCTTCATATAAGACCAGTTGTCTAGATCGATTTACATTTGGCGTGTAAACGCGACGCTATGGTGTTTTAGGGCTGAATCGATTCATATAAATCGGTATATGTAAACCACCTTGCGAGGTAGTATAGATGAAGTGATCTAGCTTAAGCGCATCACACGCATGCGCATTTGAGACCTCAATTTGTTGACTTTCCGGTCGATCAAAAGCACATATTATAGAATTTAGTCTATGAAACCGTGAGCTGTGCACAGATATTTTTTTCATCATTTATTTTTAGGGTTTCACTGCCCAGCAGAAGTTTTGACCGTTCCAAACCAATACGATTCAGTCCATACAGATCTAGGTCGAACCCACTCTCTACTGGCGACGTCGACTAACCGAAACTGGCGCTGGTTCGTATGGACTTGCTCATGTGCAAATATCGATTTCCGCCTTCAAACTCGGTCCGTGTAAATGCGCCACTACATCGCTTCATATAAATCGATTTGTCTGAATCGGTTTAGAATTGCCCGTGTAAACACGGCTAATGTCGTCTAAATATGGGTGAGAATTGATTTAGTATGGAACAGGAAGTGGAATTCCTGGTTCCAGTATCCAATGGCTACTTATATCGGCAGAGAGTTGGTGAAATGGGAGAGATTGCAAAAAGACAAGATGGTGACTGCAAAATGCGGCCTATTTGACTTTTAAAGTTCATTAAACTATATGTTTTATTATATTGTTTAAATCAAAAGTAGCGGGTAAATATTCAGATATATGTGAAGAATATATGTTGCTTCTTAAATTAAGAATTTATCTGCTCATTTCATTTACCCAGCATGTAGATAATTTTCGCCAGCTTTTATATAGGAATGTTCTTCACTCCTACTTAGGCTACTGCAGTATGGAGCGAATCGTGTATCTACCAACACCTTTGCTAAGGACAAGCCAGCGTTAGGCTAGAGGGTTCGAGTCCAGGCTAGGATGTGGTCCCCAACAGGTCGCGGGGGAGAGTGGTGCCCTGGGGGGTCGGGACTCCACTGACAACCCCTATAGTTGCAGTCTGATGGAAGCATCAAATAGTCCAAATCCAAACACTTATCTAGATTTGATCCTCCATATTCAACTTAGCTATTGGTTCACATATTAAGCCTTTGCTGGTGCATAGAATGAGATACTAAGTCAATTTAAAAGAACCTGTTATTGCTAAAGGGCCTGTCACGCTACGATGTATGGCGTCAGCGCGTGCCCAAAGTACGACAATTTGCCAGTACGTCGGCATTCGTCTGAACTTTTCAGGGGTGGGGTATAAAAATGGACGTACACAACGTATGCAGAACTTATCTCTGACCTATTACTAGCATATGAGAACATTCATGTGCCTAGCAAAACGCTTGTGAATGCTCATGGAACACTGCCCAACGTTACTTCATCGCTAGAAGTAAGGCATATACATTAAGTACGCTGTAGATATGGCAGGAATACGGTTCGAAGTACATTAGGAGTATGTTATGCATCCGTTGGCTGCACGCGGACTGCACTTTCCCAACAGGCTGAATGTATGGCTAACGTGTTCCAACCTATCCTGACCTACCCCTAACGTGTGCATGACGTACGCCGAGCATATGAGAAATGTATGAGCCATACGGCGACAAAAGTTGACAATTTTGAAGATGCACAAATTTTTTTTAGCAGCTCGACCTACGATGCCGTATCCCGAGTGTACTCGACATATGCCCAATGTATACGTAATGTATGATGCTGTATTGGTTGAAAATCACATATGTCAGCATACACTAAGGCCATACGTCATAGTGTGACAGCCCCTTTAAGCCTATATTGCGTCAAGCGTTTTGGCGTGCTTGCTCAAATTAATTTAACATATTTTCACTTCAAATATCTCCAAGTTAACAGTTTCAAATAGTTACTTCAAACTGAAGTGAAGTAGATTATAATGATCTATCTCATGTATTTATCTCAGAAAGTTGCAAAAACTTAAAACCATCGAACTACGCAACTTTAAAGTTACTCAATATTTCTTTAATTATAAATAGGGACACAATTAAGTATATGCAAGTGAAGTTTCTCTAGTAATATGCTAAAAACTAAATAATTATAATTAAGTGTAGTAGCATAATGTTAGTATACCTAAAGCCCCAGTCACACATAGCCGGACGAGTGCCGGATTTTGAGCCGGACCACCCACGGACCAACAGCCTGGACTGTCCCGAACCATCACGGATAAAATCACTGTTTTTGCCTCGCAGTCACGCCTTCTTGGATAAGCCCCGGACCATCCCCCGAACGAGCCCGGACTGGCCCCTGACTAACCCGGACCACCCCCGGACTATCCCAGATCACCCCCGGACAGTCCGGGAGTGGTCTGTGGCTAGGCCAGGGGTAGTCCTGGATAGTCCGGGGATGCTCCGGGTCAAACATGGCTCAAAATGACCCCGGACCACCCCAGAACTACCCGGACCATGCCAGATTGAGCCCGGATCGCAAAATCCCCCGGACCGCCCCGGATGTTTTAAACATTTTAAAACATCCGGGGCTGAGCCCGGACAAGCCACGGATCAGGGGGCAAGGGGGGGGGGGTCGCCATGGACGACCCACGGATCGCCCCGGACCACCCCGGATGGCAGTCCGGCCCCTGATCCGGGTATGTGTGACTGGGGCTTAAGTTATCTACAGACTATAATAAACACGAAATGGTCAAATATTGATGTTCAAAAAGCACTTTATTAACAGTGAAACACAAATAACGATCTTTATAATTTACCCAATATTTGTTCACCCATTCCCCATATATTTCAAATTTTCAAGTCCAAACACAAAAATAATACGTCATGATAATCCACACGAATAATCTCGGATTTTGTTCCCCATTTAATGCTAAAACAAAACATGGCCTGTTATTGCTATGGCATCACATTTTCATAGAAATAAAAGTTGCTATTTTATCTTGAAGTATTGTTAAAGTTGCATAGTCCGATGAAAGCATCAAATATTGACAATCAAAATACTTATATACTACCTATTGATTCTACTTCTCTAACTTAGATATTGGTGCACCTATTAAGCATTTGATGTTGCATGGAAGGAAGTATTTAAGTATTACGTCAATTTAATAGAACCTGTTACTGTTAAAGCCTATGGCGTCACCCACATGCCAAAATTAATTAATGTGATCATTTAAAAAATCAAGTTACTTGAAACTACTAAAGTAAGGTTGAATATAATGATCATATTAATATATTTATCTAAAAAGAACAATTGACAAACTCAAAACCATCGGACTATGCAACTTACATAATTTTGAATATATGCCGACATGTTCTGATCTGCCAACAGTTAAAGCTGCATAGCCCGATGAAAACATCAAATTTTCAAAATCAAAACAATTATCTAATTTGATTCTACATATTTAACTTCGATACTTGTGCATTTATTAATCATCTATTGCCACACAGAAGAGAATAGTGAGGTAATTTAATAGAGCATGTTACTACAGAAAGTTATGGAGTCAAGAGGTTTGGCAAGCTTGCCAAAATTAATGTTGCATGGTTGCACTTCAAATATCTCAAAGGTTAGTCACTTAAAATAAAAGTTACTTCAAACTAAAGTAATGTACATTATAATGATCAACCTACTATGTTTATCTCTGAAAATGACAGAGACTAATAACCATCGGACTATGCAACTTTAATCAGTCACCACCATGTTATGAATGTACATAAGCAATTTCTGACATTAAAGCTGCATAGTCCGATGAAGCATCACATTTTCAAAACCAAAATAATTATTTAGATTTGATTCTATATATCTAACTTAGATACGGATGCACTTATTACGCATTTGTTTCTGTGTAGAAGGCAATACTGAGTCAATTTAACAGAACCTGTTACTGCAGAAGTCTATGGTGTCAGAGTTTTGGCAAGTTTGCCAAAACTAATTTTCCATGTTTGCACTCAAAATATCTCAAAAGTTTACCAGTTAAAATAAAAGTAACTTTGAACTAATGTAAAGTAGATACTAGTGATCGATCTAATATATTTATATCAGAAAAAATCCAGAAATCCAAAACCATCGGACTATGCAACTTTTAACTATGCCCTATGTGTATAAATATAGCATTCAAACACCGAGCCGTCACGTCTTTGCAGGTACTAATACTATTTGTTATTATTTGGTATGGAGGGGGATGTAATCTCAACATCTTCACGATTGTATGAGAGGATGGGTTTATTGATTGATGGTTGGTTTACGCTGTGTCGGCAGCATAGGCAATATTCACGGCGAGGTTGACAGGAAGGGGGGTGGGGGTGGGGGTGGGGGGTGGGGGCCTGGACACATTGCGTTGATGTTAATACGTGTCAAACTTTGGATGACCCCCGTATTATTAATTAAATGACCAGATCCAGTGTGTGCTGAAAGATCGAGTGTGTGTGTGTGTGTGGGGGGGGGGTTCTTAGACATAGGTTCAGGGATCAGGCGGTGGGGGGGGGGGGGGGGGGGGTGGGGGGGGGGGGGGGGGGGGGTGGGGGGAGGGTTGAATTACCTAGCAGTTATCGACTTAATACACAACTTGTGTGGCAATATATTGTAATACCCACTTATCATACTGGTTCTCGAGTGGAGATACAAATATGATCACTTTGTGTTTGTACCGGGAATGAAGTTTACGGCGTTTCGCGTAGCAATGTTAAATAGCAACCTGAATTAATTATCAGCTTACAACAGAAAACCTAAATGTGAACTGGTTTAATTTGAGATTGCAATAGGCCTTATCCATTCGAACGAACTACCAAGACCCTCCAAGGGATTCAACTAAAAAGTGGCAGCAATCTGTTGTTTAAAGAATAAACTTTTTTTTTTAATAGAGAGGGTGGGTGGGGATTAATTATTTGAGCCAGTACTGATAAACAGCACCTGTTTTTATATCAGTATTCAACAACTGGTGTTAAAAGGTGATACTCTTCCGCAAGAGTAACCATTGTTCCAACGAGGTGTCACTAGAACATCAAGAATCACTATCATGGAATTGGTGTGATCAATTTCTCAAAGATAGCAAGAGTACATTATTTAAGACAATCAATACAAATGTGTAGTGATTACTTGTGTTTCGAGTGTTTTCAATACATAATGATATATACCGCAACACCACCCCTATGTATTTATACATTCATTTTTACATATTACAGTCATTCTTTTGTAAGTAGGCGAGTGAAATCTTGACAAGCCTCGGATTCGATTGCGCATGAAAAAGCCCTAGTTTATTATCTCAGTGCTGCATCACATTTCAAAGTGCCCTAGTGATAGTTTCGTATCTGGAATTCTACGTTGTGGGGGGTGAAATATGACGTCATTGAATTGACACAACTGGATTTGACGTATGGGAAAATATAAACAAAGATGGCTCTACATGCAGCTAGATGTCACGATATAGCTTGTGTATAAGGCATAGATGACAGTCAATAACGGTGGCAGGTATATGTAATCAATCAATCAATCAATCAATCAATAGGATACAGCTATAATAGGCCTTAGACCTGTTAGCCGCTCTTAATTAATAGAGCAATAAACATGCACGTACACAATACAGTATAATAGACCCATCCCTCAATTAACAGTAGTACTAGTAGCAGGTGGTGTATGGACCCCCCCCCCCCCCCCCAACGCATATGATGCTCGCTTCGCCACAGTTCAAGGAATAAGGCCCTCGCACAATGCAATCTTAGGATGGAATTTCATGTTACAAAATATAGGTGAGCTCTTTTGGTTTCTTTTCTTTTTTTTAGAATTGCCATGGTTACATCATTTATATAGTTGCAGTGTTGGCTCGGACATCCTCGTATTACATACCAATGTGAGCCAGTTATATATATATATCATCTATATATATACATAATATATAGATTAGTTAGACGAATCTTGACCAGGTATACATGATGGATAACAGTTGTTTATTAAACCGAGGAATTAAGCCTCGGATAGACGAGGGCAGGGAGCAGGTAAAGCACATCCGGACCAGCAATCTTTCTTTAACCAACTTAAATCAGGATAAAAATGAAACAAAATAATCTAAAAGTACATCACGATGGTGACAATGGAACTCAACTGCGAAGTTATCCATGGGAAAAAGCAGAGACGCGGATAGACGTGGGAAGGGAGTTGGCGGGAGGGCCCTAGCCAGCACGTCCTATATCCGAGGCTTATACCTCGGTAAAACAACAGTTTCCATCCATCAACTACCCAGTAAGATTCGTCTAACAATCTATTTGTTACCTCGGTATACAGCCTCAGGCTACCTCAGGCTATGGAGAAGGTTTATACAGCCTCAGGCTTGCTCAGCTAGGGAGAGGTTAACGTAATCTCATTTATCCAGTATATCTTATGTCACAAGTACACAATAAATTAATTGGTTAAACAAACATTATCATCAATCAGCAAAATAAACAATTTTGGTGAAATCGAAGTGTAAATTCATCCCGGCTAGGAAGCGGGCATCTAGTCTTGTAGAGCAGCAGTCGGGCTAAGTGTGCTCGACTATTCCAATCAGTATGTATGTAGTGGGAGGGCAAACGGAACGTGCCTGTTGTTCCAACCTGGTCGATTGTGGTGCGGACCAGGAGTCCGCTTGACAGAGCGTGCCAAGGGGGCAGTCGGCGCCAGTAGACCGCCAATAGCAGACCGTCTTGTTTTGAGTAGTGAGGGGCGGGGCTATAGTTTGGGGATACCGGTAATGGGAGCTCAACTGTCCTGCGCGACGTGGATTTCAACATACTAGATTGTCCATCACGCTAGAGTAAATCTCGCGAAATGCCCCTGTGTGGCTCTTAATAAAAGCTTCACAAACAACTTCTTGAAGTTCTCAAGTCCTTGGTACTTGGAAATGTTTCTCAATCCTTGGTCTTGGATATATAGGCCCTAATGGCTGATTACAACCACAAAGTTTATCGGGTCTTTCTATGAAACTACTTACACTAAAAGTGAGACAAAGGGTCGCCAAATCTGTTAGATTTTATACAGTCATATGACAAATCGAAATGTGGCCTCATTTGCTATCTAACTCTAGGCCATCTAGTGATAGTCGAGACAACAAGTATTGTGTCCCGCTATGTCCCTGTTACTAGTGAAGGTGGGGAAGAGCAACGCTAGCCATGGAGAGACCCCTAAATTGTTATGAGTATTCAAAATGCCTATTATGAAGTGCGGCAGCTGTCGGGGGCCGGGGAGATCAAAACGGAGAACACGTGGACCGGGGGGAGAACATCGGGGCCAGGGAAGGCCGACGGAACGGTAGTCTGGTCGGGTTGGTGTGGAGTGTTAGAGCGGATATGGGACAGTGAAGGGTGCGAGACGTTAACGGAGGAGGGCCAATGGAATAACATGGTGGAAGTACGCCGAGAATGTCCGGCGATTAGTTTATCCGTGGAAGGATGACAGGATAAAAGCACAGCGAGCACATGTGAGCTGGAGGTAACAGGGCCGAGCCAGGAGCCGCGGCCGGCTAGCCCTCGTAGATGAGATTACGCAGAGCAGGGCCGGATAAGGCCGTGATTCATCCGCGTAGGAGGGCTCGCTTAATCGGACATAAACTACCCCAACGTGTTTGGCGAGAAGTAGGGGGTATGAGGCAATGTGTTAACTGTTACTTGTACTGCCAATCAGGCAGGCGACATCAGTCGCGGCCGCGGCACTTGAGTCTCAGAATCCGAATTGTGGTCTTTGAGAGCATGGATTTAATCAGGGGAGGCGGAGTGCGCAGACGGCGGCGTGTATGTCGACACTCCCCTCTGTGTCGGAGAGGCCAGTGCTGTTAGTTCGAGAGGTGCCGGTGATCTGACGAGCAGAATCGGAGGCATATCTGTGCGGCTGCTACTATGAGTATGCCGCAGGGTAGCCAAGGTCTGGTAGCGTCTCCCCAGTCTAGGAGCCGATGAGAATTGCGTAGGCTCACTCATCATTTATCTTGAGAGTCGGCTTTACCCGCCGGAACAAAAAGGCTTAATGGCGCGGTACCAACTTGATGTAAGGAAGAATTGCACACCACGTACTCTGCCCATGTGTATTTAGAGGACGTCCTCTGGATGTGCCACGCATTGCATGGTGATCTGGATCGCATCGGAGCACAATACTTTGGCGCTGCCCTGTATGCCGGTAGCCAAGAGTTGCGGTCCCAGCAGGGAACGAGTCAATCTTGCGAGTGCTTGGTCCCTCTTTATCTTTTCGGCTTACCCGCCTGATCAGGCTGACATGGCGGGAAGATATAAGGGACCGTATTCCCCATGTGATCCAGAAAAAGTCGACTTTCAAAGCCAGCGCATCAGGTATTCTTGCGATGCCGGGACAATATATGCTACAGTTAAGGCCCCACCAACCTTGGTTCATTTCGTGAAGCCCATCCCCCCCCGCCCGCTACCCACCCATAACAAGGCCGGACTTCAGGTTGGCCCACCCCTGTTTCGCACACTGAGGTGCCAATCCGTTCTGGATTAAGCGACCAAATCCGGATGTGTCATGACGATTGCGTACCTTAAGCTGAACCTAGCTAGGGGCCTAAATAAATATCTGGCGAAGCTCCTGGAATAACATGCTACTGTGAGCTTCAAACTTCATTCATTTCGGCCCACGTCCCCCAATGATTGCTATGCCATCGCAATGTGCCCCCCAGGACCTTCTAATGACCCACCCATGTATGTCGCTACATAGCGTTGCGTGGTCATTCTAACCGTATAGAATGCGGAAGTTTTACGAGGTACCTTAACTAAACCACCAGGCCTAATAAATAGGCTCGTAGCTCTAATACCCTCTACTGAGATCAACATTTTCTTTCTTTCCAACCAACGTCCCCTGTTGCTCATGGAATCGCAATGTGGGCCTCCCCTAACCTTCTAATGAAGCATCAGTAGTCTACGACTGTTATGTGGGTCATACATCCGTATAGGATAGCCTGGCGGAATTTTGCAATACGTAATCCACTACCACCAGCGACCATGACTTATCATTGCCATCTACTGAAATATAGCGATTTTCCTTTTCAAGTGAGACGCCGTAGAACGAGCCACCCTAAGACAGCTTGATCTCGGGGAGTGCAAACATCATTACAGCGGGCTGTTACCTAAAGAATAGCCGGGGCATTAAGTAGCAGTAAGTGTGGCCAACAAGCTACCGCGACCTGTCTTAAGCTTTGCCTACTAAAGGCCGACCAAGTTGTCAGACGCCGGAACGTGAAACTTAGTCAACGCGTGTTATCGGGGAGCGACACATCCCATACATGCGATGTGTGAAACAATGAAAGCCTAAAACAATTTCATATCAGTAGAGGGACACAAACTATGACCCTTGATATGCATCAGACCGAATAACCTACCGGTTAGTCAGAAGGGAAACATAGTAATCCGACAAGCGCGAGGTGACATGCTCAGCCAATGCTTGTGCATACAATGTTAAAATGAATCATCAGTCAATGTTCCCAAAGGAATCATATAGACTCCTTATTTGCCGTGACCGTCAAAAACCGGGACAGATAATATAGTAAAGCAAGCGTGAAGTGCACCACTAAGCCATTCGGCAAGCAATCGTCATGTGAACCATAGTCTCTGGCAGGTCCCAGGGGATAAATCATAATGAATTTGCGGTGTCCTGCAAATATCGGACAGTAGATACGTATGCAACTTAGTTAAATCTAAAATCACTAGCGCATCCATCGCCATTTGGACTCTGTAGACCAAGTCCTCAGCAGTGTCCAGGGAAAAACATTTTTGAAATGTTGATATTCTACAAGTACGTTCAACTTATTAAACAAAAATCATGCGAATATCGCCATTGGCTTTGGG
Source organism: Branchipolynoe longqiensis (assembly GCA_030323885.1). Lineage (NCBI taxonomy): Eukaryota > Metazoa > Annelida > Polychaeta > Phyllodocida > Polynoidae > Branchipolynoe > Branchipolynoe longqiensis. The sequence continues at coordinate 163,572,092 of CM059186.1, forward strand.
CTGAAAATATATTAGAGATAAATTCTCCAGGGTGTGAGGCACCGCCTCAATGAATCCCTTTAGGATTTCAAAAAGAGGCAACTATGATCTGATAATGCTTGTTTCCTCCAAGTCATCAAATCTATATGGGGAAGGTACGCCGTGTTGTAACGGATATTCAGTAAATGGAATCTTAACACCGGTAACAATAACAAAGAATGTTTAACGGTCAGTAGTGATTTTCTGTACCAAGAAAGAAATACAATTAAATAAGTTCCCCCCGCACAAAATTCGCTTACAACGTTTGTGTAGATTCCGCCACCAACTTAGGAAGTCGGGTCTGGTGTAGCAATGTCCTAAATGTTTTGCCTGGCGCGTGGGCAGGAATTGTCTCGGGGCAAACTCTTCCTGAACGGCGGCTGCCGTCCGTGCCAACCTGCCTGTCTCCCCGACATCACTGCCTCTGGGCCTGAAAGCCGAAGTGCCGTCGTTCCAACGCTTGGCCTGGCTCCCCGACCTCTGGCCTCAGGCTGAAAGCCGTAGGACGGGCCGGACCTGACCAGCTCTGCCTCCTGCGGCGAGGACGAAAATCCCCTCGGGGGCGACGAAAACTCTGACGAGTCGGCTTTCTTGCCGGCTCAAGGTTACGACCACTCATGGCTTCCGTCACGACCTCCCTTGAAGAGGTAAGGATGTTGGCGCACCAAACCATTTTACCTTTATCCAAAGGTTTGCCCTTAATTGGGTTTGGGCGGCAAAAAGAGAGTAAACTACCATTGCCATTCGATGTCCACGACCTCTCTAGATCTGGCTACTTCCTTCCCAGCTTGTGGGGTGACCGCTTTGACCACGTTATTTCGTAATCAACGGTAGCTCTACGAAGTTAACTGGCAGCTGTGAGGAGGGCCACGCCCTTATCCATGGCCTTCAGGCCAGTGAGGAGAACTTGTTCTCAAGTTGCATCCGGTTAGCTACCGGAACGACGAGAGGCGAGGACCCCTAAGACCGCTTTGGTGAACGGTAAACAGAGCAGTCTCGAAGCGCTTCTTCTCCTCATTCAGATGGATCCCAGCGTCCATCTCTTTCACTACACTATCCGGGATACCTTTTATCCCGGAAATTTGCTCAGTGATTTTGTTGATCACCTCAGCTGGCTTAAAGGTGTTAAAATGTCCCTTTATAGTCTCGCGCATCATAGTCGTTGTTCTGACTTTCTTTCCCTTTTGGATCGGGCAGCGCTTCCGAATCTTGCCTCCCAGGTTGGCATAAAGGCCAGCCCTTTCCGTGTCTGAGTCCGACTCAGTAGTTGACGAGTCGGACGATGAATCGGAAGAAGAATCTTTCTTCTTCTTCTTCTTACTTTTCTTCTTTGGCTTCTTCACTTTCTTGCCCTTGGTGGCTTTGGTGTAATCATCACCAGAGGAGCTAGCCGGTCGTTTCCGCTTTTTGGCCTTAGGGCGCGGGGGGCTCAGGTGCCGAATCCGTCTCTTCGAAATCAGAGACATCCTGCCAGTCTGAGTCAGCTGGCGGGAATTGTTGGTCCTTGCTGTGGAGCTCCTTCATCTTTTGCTCCACTAGCCTATTGACCTGTAAGGTCAAATCACCTGGGAACACCTCGTCGTCCTCACTCTCTCTATCTGAGAGCACATGTGCCCCCTGTAGTGGGGACGGCGGAGCTGTCCGATCCGGTGACGTATCGTAGCCGGTAGGCACGCGTCCCTCCGCAGCGGCGGGCGGCGGTTTGTTTCGCTTCGTAGCCATCGGTAGTCTGTAACCAAAAGAGGAAACTTAGTAACCGGAATCAACTCAACTGAACACCAAAGTGACGCCAGGGAACCTGGGTTGAGGATCTTATTGGTAAAGAGTAACGTATTTACACCGTTCTCAATACAGGCGTGGTAAGCTAAGTTTTCCGTAGGTTTTTGGGTATCGAAACCAACCATACGTGGGGTAGGCTTCTAGAACCTCCCATCTCTCTGTCGCGTACACTTCTCTCACCCGCGGCTACTGCGCCAGCAAGTGAGAGAAAATGCTACGAAACTCGGAGAAACGCCTCATCAAAAGGGGAGTCTATAAAAGAAACCCAGGATCATCCCCAACAACACCCTCTATTAGGGTCCGAAGGAATCTCCACAGGAGATGTGACGGTGTCAACATCTCTACCCGTACAAAGCGGGTTTTAATCGAACCACAGAACCAAGACAAAGGAATCCTTTGTTCTATCCGATTCAATTTTTTAAATGCTAATCTTGTCCAAACTGGACGTACGAAAGTTCTGAACTTTCCAATCTAGATGCGATAGTGCATCATAAACAAGCTTAACCAAAATAATCACGATTACTTACAGTTATTAGCTTTTTGTAGATAAATCCAACTGGAGCAACTCACGAGCGTCCTCCGGTCGTGAGTTTTTTATGCTAATTGCTGGACCGGATGTGCTTACCTCTCCCTAGCCTGAGGCTAGCCTGAGGCTGTATACCGAGGTAAAATAGTTATAATACATATATGCATTATATATTTATATAATACATGTTATATATATATATATAATATAATATATATTATCTATGTATATAACAAAAGTATGCTAGAACGAATATGATAGTGGCTGAATGACATTGTACCTGTTTTCTTTTCTAGCAGCATGACTAAATGAGGATTCTTTTTCAGAGTTTGCATACATAAATACAGGATATGTACAAAGGCTTACATAGACAATTATATACAGCCGTATTCATCAGGTACACATATACAAAAACAGTGTTACCATTTACAATGTCAGCCAATACATTCTGCTGGTGCGCATGCGCATTGTGGCCAAATATTGGGACCTGTGATTGGTGACTAAACAGAAACGGTACTTGACGATCATCAATCGAACGCATGCACTTACGTAATAAAATTGCGGTTATAATATTTGGAATGAATCAACTAATTGAATACAGTTCCGCAGATGCGATTGCCACTGAGTAAATTGTAGAAGGTATTTGGCAATCAATATTACAGCACCATAAAATGTATTGATGTATTTTAATCAATATTTGTGGGTTCTTTTATACAAGTAACCCCCAGGAACATGAACAGGTAGGTAATGTGCGATAGTGTTTGTGTTAATCAGTGTGCGATGTAACAGTTTGTATTGAGATAGCTCGTCAGCTCACAATTTTGTCTAATCACACCATCAATTGTGACACTGAATTATCACTCGGTAATGAACCTCCTTTGCTACCCACTACGTCCTCAATGGCGACAATTACAATACTTTCACTCAGTGTTGTAGGAACTGCATACCCTTACCTTATTTGGGAAGAGAACGGTGTTCCCTTACCTTATTTGTGAGAACGGCGTTCCCTTACTTTATTTGGGAGAAGAGAACGGCCTTCCCTTACTTTATTTGGGAGAAGAGAACGGCCTTCCCTTACTTTATTTGGGAGGAGAGAACGGCCTTCCCTTCCTTTATTTCAGAGGAGAGAACACCATTCCCATACTTTATTTGGGAGGAGAAAACGGCCTTCCCTGCCTTTATTTGGGAGGAGAGAAGGTCTTCCTTCCTTTATTTGGGAGGAGAGAAGGCCTGCCCTTACTTTATTTAAGAGGAGAGAACGGCCTTCCCTTCCTTTATTTGGGAGGAGAGAACGGCCTTCCCTTCCTTTATTTGGGAGGAGAGAACAGCCTTCCCTTACTTTATTTGGGAGGAGAAAACAGCCTTCCCTTTCTTTATTTGGGAAGAGAACAGCGTTCCCATACTTTATTCAGGAGAGACTGGCGTTCCCTTCCTTTATTTGGGAGGAGAGAACGGCATTCCCATACTATTTCAAATAAATCAAAACCTGCCTTCCCTCACTCCTTTCTTTAGCACTACACCACTGCTTTCCCTGGGGAATCATCATATGTGAATGTGATACCATTGTACCCAGTAATTTCACGTTTTATAAATGTGCGGGCGCATTCCCCTAACAACCAATCCAGTAAAACCAGGGCCACATTCTACAGCTGTACATTTCATTTTGACCACGATTTCACAATTAGTTATCAGTTGTGAAAAGTATGCCCATTATTCATTATGAGGACGTGTTCGTGGGAGATGTTTATTTACATGATAAATCGCTATCTCTGAGATATGTACATATTTACATCCTCGAGAATCAAAGCACATATACGAAGCAATTATTCTGAAAACCATTGAGTTATACCCCAGTCACACGAGAGGCAGCGTTCACCGCCAACCTCCCTACGCCCAAAAGGACGCCAACCACCCAGCGTTCCATTCGATACATGGATTCAAATACGTTTTAGGCGCCATGTCGGAGCCAACCACATGGTGACTGCAGCATCGCATGTGTTGGCACCAACCCAGGGCCGCGCCAACCATTTTGAATGGCGCCGCCGGAACAGGACGTAAGGAGGTTGCACGTGCAGCAGCAGCAACCTCCTTGCGTCTAAAATTCCCGAAATGGACGCCGGGAGGTTGGCGTCCTCGTGGCGACAGCACTCAATCAAGGCGTAAGGAGGGCGCAAGGAGGAGGTTTTGACGTCGCGAATCAATCGTTAGCGAACGCAGGCCTCGTGTGACTGGGGTATTATGAACCTTCTGTTATGATTAACACTGCGTTAGCATCCGTTTCTAAGGAGGAGATATAGACAATTTTTACATTAAATAACAAACCTGATTGTGTTTGGATACGGGTATTCCCAGTTCCGCTGGTCCGTCAGAAACACTGAAGGCATAACCCAGCACGTCGGGTCGCAGCTACAGCTTACATGGCGGAATGTACGTGTGGGCGGGTGTGTGTATGGGGGGGGGGGGGGGAGCCCCGCTCCCAGCCTCGTATAGACCCTAGTATAGGAGGGCACGGACATCCGGATACTTAGCGCATCGCACAATACCAACTATTCGAGGCGGTGAAAACAATGGCAGTCACAGCATTGAAGCGAATGTAAATAAAACAAAAAGCACAAATCTATTCACTGCTATGATCTAATTTGGTTGTTTAGAACCATAAATATTCACTAGGGAGTTGAAATAATGTTATTTAGTCAATAAGTGAAATTTGGTCAAATTAAACACAAAATCCGAGCTATATTAAGGCCGCCGCCACCGAATGCAAATAGAACAAAAAGCACAAATATATTCACTGCTACGATCTAATTCTGTTGAAATAATGCTATTTAGGAGCCTAACTTACTCAATAAGTGAGATTCAGTGTTATTGCGAATGTAAATAAAACAAAAAGCTGGTTTGTTTTCACCGCGTCAATCGGAAGTGATGTGAACGCGGTGACCAAACGTCGTAAGGTTATATATTGCCATACATTTATTTCTCATGTAGATTGCAGTGAAACTTACCTAGTAATTGTTTGACATGAGATAAAACACCACTTCCTTCATCATGGTGTATGTGTATTAATCAACACGCCCCCCCCCCCCCCCACCTTCCAATATGTAAGCTGTAGCTGCGACCCAGCATGTTGGGTCCTATAGCTTTATCACATAGCTTTATCCCTTGAGGAACCAGCAGAGCTCAGAAGACACGTATTGGGAAGTATAACGTTCACATTTCATAGGCACCATTTTGTACAGTTACGAGAAGATACATGTTTAAAAACAAAAATTAAATAAACAAGGGGGGGGGGGACCAAGTGGTTATGCGTCATTCTATAGGCACGATATATTTTGTTTAAATTGTTGCATCCATTGATCATTCATTGAAATTTCAACTGTCGACAATTCTTCATTTCATTGTTCCGTGTCCTATCCTCGCGTACAAATAGGTAGCGACAAGTACCAATTTGTAAGTGAATGGTTTGACTCGGCAGGGGATCGAACCTGTGACCTACCACACAGGAAGTGGGCGCCCAACTCGTTCCACTCTCCAGTATGACGGCAATGTACATAATAATATACGATGGACGTACAATTGAATCGCGTCACGGTTTTACAACAATCGGTGCATTCTTGTACGCAAATACGTGTAAGTAGCACAATAGAGTAGGCTTTGAAAGCAGCTATGACGTAGTGTTGCCCATCTCACACAGTGTCACACAGTGTCACACAGTGCCACACAGTGTCACTTGGTGTGCAGTCTTTTCCGTGCCTGTGGAATGTTAGCGTGACTGTGGCTAAAGTACACAGTGACAGGGGCGTGCATGCAAACTCTTCAATGACCACCACACCATCCACACACGGACAGACAACATAGAGATCCAGTTATGACAGATATCACAGACAGTTAATAGTTAACGACACGCGCCGCGGCACAACCCCCCCACCGCGTGTGTACTTGCGTATGTAAGTGTGCGTTCTGTGTGAGAGGGTGTGCGCGTCTGCGTCTGCGTCCGCGTCTGCGTATGCATACACAGTGGTTTGTCACAACTATATGGCATCACATCAGGGTTTTATTAGGATACAAGTGTACAAGAGCCTGCCCTGGAAGTTGGGTGCACAAAAGTGTTATCTAACCAGGACTTTCAGGTGACTAGCAACCATGAGACTGGATAGCATTCTAACAGATTCAGGCCACTCGCGTAAAAGATCGTGGGCTTGATCCCCGACTGCGTTAATTATCACTATCTGGCAATTGGCATTATTAGGCTAGGCTCAATGTTAGGATAATGTCACTGAGTGGAATACCATGTCATGGCATCACAGTATAGAGTACTGTTACAAGTAGGCACCCATTTTGTTATGATCTTAGATGTTGCTATTACATTTAAACCTCACTCACTCATTTTTGATAGACTATCCCCGGCATTAAGTCTCACAACGTGTGGGGTCCTGTACTACAAATCGATGACCAAGTTCCCACCTAAACACTTTTCATCAAATCGTATAATGACAAAATTGTTTTAAGCCAACAATAAAAATGATATCAAACTTACTGTTCTTCAATAATGGAGAAGAAAAGTCACCGATTTTTGTGACAAAGTCTATGATAGTTTTTTAAAGCAAATCTCAATACAGCAACCGATCGCACTAAGGGGTATTAATCAGGGATGAAAGTGGTCTCCGGGGGAAAAAAGCGGAAATGCAGATATTCTCCCATAGGTTTAGTATTGTCAGGGAATCGCGGAAAAATACCGGAAGTCACATCCCATCTAGCCTTGTTGTGATTGTATTATTGCCCAAATCTAACAGTTTCTTGCTTAGGTTTTAGGTTTTGTTTGTTTTTTTGTTGTTTTACATCCTAGCAACATCTAAGGTCATATCAGGATGGGTAGGTTTTATGTTCTAACTACATCTAAGGTCATATAAGAACGGGATTCGAACCACCCAACTGTAGTCATATACATCCCATCTTTTGGAATTTTGTTTGCGGTTAATCGGGGAATATAAGAAATCCCGGAAATCCGCGAAATCGCGGAGGTCTTCCATCTCTGATTAATTTGGTGATGGTGATGACTTTCGTAATGCAGACCCAAGAAATTTAATGTTTATTAATGGTCTAGATAAGAAATACGATGCACTGCTGGCTAGGATTCTCTTTGGTGTGAAAGGCATAATAACTGCCTAAATATGGATTTGTTGAGAAACAAAAAAAGAAATCACCTACAGTATTGACACACGTTTTGAACCCTCTATGTCTAGAGGGGTTGTCGATCAGGAAACATGAATGGAGCAAGGGCTTTATAGTGTAGGTTACTTTACATATATCGTAATTATTAAATTTATTTGATAAGTGATGGTAGCACTGCCACTTACCGTAATGTCTATATGGTTGGCTTCCAGTGCAGGACGTCATGACTGAACCCCAACCCCCATCCTGATATGACCTTACATGTTGCCAGGATGTAAAACTCCAACAACCAACCAACTGAACCTCAACCTAGTCAAACCAATGACTTACAAGATTTATACTTTTTGCTGCCTAGCCTAATGCTCGGCATTAATAGGATAGGGGCAAGAAGTGGTTTGCTCAGTGTCAGGAAAATGTGACTGAGTGGGATGAAGGTATGCGGGTATTGCAGTACCTATCTGCTAAAATACCTCAGGGAGTTTGACGCCCCTACCTTGCAAAGTTACAGGTTCTTGATAGAACCAAAGGCTAAGGGAGCAAACCCTAACAGAAAACCATGTTACTGTGGCAGCATTAAGGGCGGTGATGAATGGAACTCCCAACATCTCCTGACCAGCCACTGCAGGGACAAATAGTTTGCACCTGTCTTGACGTGTTCTTGCCGGTGGGAGACCTCTATTTGCTCCCCCGAGAGAGTCGTTAGTAACTTGCAAAAGACAGCAGCTCTTCAACAATTTGCCAGCAGCTTTTATGAAATGAAGACCAACTCATGGACATCAGTCTCACAGCAGAGAGCTAAATGGGGAGTGGCGATGGTGAAGAAATGAAAGCAGTCGTTGTCGCATTGCGACTGACAGCATGATGATGATGATGATGATGATGATGATGATGATGATGATGGGATATTGGGTCATCACGGTGCGGTCTCCAAGCGGGGCAGCACTATATAGTTGCCAGGAGTACACATTGTCACAAGTTGGTACCCGTCGTGATAAGAGGTAAAACCCCAACAAATGAGCAAACAGTTAAAAGATGCCAATACATTCTCTCAAATTGAACAAATATCTGAGGCAATCCTGACTAATACAAATATACCGAGCCAATTCTAACTAATATAAATAATAAACAGCTTGTCGCAATCAGTCGCCCAAACTACTCCAACATAGACTCATCTAGCGGATCTCCTGACACTGACAGGTTTCCGCCATAATGCTTTGACACTCTCAGTCAACTCAGGGACCACCAACCCACCAGGAACACATCGACTCTTGTCTGTTTCTGTCAGATGAGTGAGGGAGAGATTCATAGCACATATATGGAGACAATATATATATATATTCCTCAGTGCGAATGAACAGATGTGGGTGTCCGTTAGGGTATCTATCTACCTGACCAGTACTTCCCACGTTCACAATGGACACTATACACGAGTGTTACAACACTTCATGCATTGTTTAAACGCATTACAAAAATATTTCCATTTAAAAACAGCAAAACCGGCATACACATTGAAATAAATAATACATGGTTGTCATTTTGCTTACCAGCTGATCTGAATATGTACAACGAATGGTATGGCCACAGACACCCTAGATGGGGGGTTCACCATGCAATATAAATCAACTTAGCGCATATACAATATATAATATACATATATAAATTCCTCCAGTGTGTGTGCCGCGAGGTGGGCCACGCGTAAACAATTACCCCGCCAGGTGCAAGTGCATATGGGGGAATAATTGTGGTAAGCATATATTCCCCAAGCATTTATAATTGTATAATGCGCTATACATCATATATATATATATATAGTGTATATATACACTAAGTTGCTATATACTACATAATAATTCATCAGATTTACAGGACACTCATCAGATCTAACAAGGATGATACTGTAGTTAGTTACATTCACTTACCCAGATCTAATGTCACACACACCAGTCGGTATGGGTAAATTGACTGCAACAGGGAGCCTAGATACACTAACAGTTAGGATGGATGCTCGTCGCAGAATGGCACAAGTGTCGGTGGAAATTAAGAATCTACTTCATTATACCAGTAAATGTCTACAGCACATGTTCACCTCCGATAACAGAATTATATGCACAAATAGCTCACGGTTATGAATCAAGGATTTTCCTGTATGCCCTTCCTGCAATACCGCAGCACTATCACTCTATACTAAATACACTAATACGTGCTTCAAATGTCACAGCACTATCAGCCGATACCAATATGTATGAGACCTGACTTCCGGAAATTGTCCATGATTCCCTGACAGTGCTAAGACTATGGGAGAATTTCCGCATTTCCGTTTTTTTTTGGCCGGAGACCACTTTCATCCCTGAATTGAATAGTGCACATCCAGCCCCCTTAATACAGAATTTTTGTTTGTTTATATATTTGTTAATCCCCATATAGATTAAGCCCTCTCCCTCCCATTATCTCATATTTTGTGACAAACTGTCTTCAAGGCTGGAAGACCAGCACCCAGGGAGTAACAATATACGGTTCAACAGAATAAAACACATCATCAAAATAATATATAAAATTATGGTCACAACATATGTAAAAAAAGATTATTAAATTAAATCCCCTCTAGGTATAATATCTTTCTATCATATTGCGTCACAAATGCAGTAATACTAATAGGGATTGTGTACATGTTGGTACAGTGGTAATGTAGATGGGTCGTTCTCAGAAACTGTGTACCACATTTGTGATATGGAAACCACAAGTGAAAACATTCCAAATAACAGCAGAAAACATTCAAAATAATAGCAGAACACATGTTCATATGAAGGTTTACATGTTGTGCATATGTCAGAGTCGAAAAAACACTTTCACTTTTTTAATTAGATTTGATACAAATTGAGAAAATGTAACATTCATCCGTAACCTCATTTAAGCACACATCCATAACATAATTTTAATATACCCAAGAAATTCAAACAAGATTTGATTGATTACAGTTAAGCAAAAAAGATTATATATCACAACAAATAATTTGGGGGTAAAAGTTTGTGTACATGCATGGTTACGATATGCAAATTTTCACATTCCCACAAAAATCATATAAGCATATTTTGGATATATTTTGTGCGATAGATTAAACATGTGTAGTATTGATGACATACTTAACACACAGAGGCAACAATAACTATTTGACTTGCTACACCCCCAAAAACAGTCTTAATCAATGTAACGTGGAAACCCAATATGGACTCATCTAGCGGAGAATGACCCATATGCAGTTTCTATCTGTCAGTTATCTGACATCACATGTCACAATACTGCTCCATAGAAAGAAAATAAAGGGGGGGGGGGGGGGGGGGAGACATGACACGATATGTGTACCATAATACAGTCATCGCCATGGAAGACATATTTAAAATTTAAAAATAGATTCTTTTTTTTTTAAAGCTGCATAATCCGATGAAGCATCAATTTTTCAAAACCAAAACACTCAACTAGATTTTATTCTACATATCCAACTTAGGTACTGATACACTTATTAAGCATTTGGTGCCACATAGAAGGGTGTACTGAGTCAATTTAATAGAACATGTTACTGCATAAGCCTATGGTGTACATGTCAAAACTAATTGTGCATGCTTGTGCTTCAAATATCTCCAAAGTTAGCCATTTAAAATAAAAAGTTATCGCAAACTAAAGTAAGGTCAATTATAACAATCAATTTAATATATTCATCTCAGAAAAATGGCCAAAACTCAAAACCATTGGACTATGCAACTTTAAGAGAAAAATAAATGGGGGTGGTGGTACAAATCGAAAAGATGAAAACTGAGTAAAATAATCGGCATAATAGTGATTGGGAAACTGTCTCATGACACATTAGGTGCCCTTATTAAATAGGCTTGGCTTCACACGAAATCACACTCTCATGCGGCCACAGCTGCATGCAGTGTCAAACATACAATAGCATTAAAACCCACCAATTAAAATAACGTAGACATTTGGTGGTTCGTCACAGCTGTTATATATGAAGAAGATTGAAGATTTATACTGCCCATCATGGATAAGTCTGAATAGACTTGTTTTCACCATTAGACAGTTTGTCGATAGAAAGCCCGAGCCTACACTTTTACCGACCCAAGGGATTTTTAACCTCCCACCCCACATAGACATGGTATGAGAGCAACCAGCCTTTGATGACGCTGTAAGTTATACACAGCGGTGGAAATCCAAATTGGCAGAGGTGGGCAGAGGTGGGGGGGCACGGGGAATCGAACCACCGACCTTCAGATTAGGCGTCCGACCTAGACAAAAGTCAGACACTCTTAACCACTCTGCCACAGAGAACACCACATATATACCGGTAATATCAATGCATGACTGAGCAAAAAAACACCAGATACTTGACAACGGGAATAACAGCAAATCTTTCAATCTCGGCAAGTATAACAGTCAAAGTGAGTCTCACACCTAGAACGCATACATCTGGTCAGGTGAAACACTTTCCAATAATCCAACCAAATACCCCTATAAAGAGAACATTCGCAATTACCAGAACAATTCCTTTTTTTCAAACATCACATTAATATAAAATCATATGCCGTTTAAAGGCTATCTAGAGCTTCTTTAACCTCTCTTTGTATATCTGAGCATTAGCTATTTATTAGCCATTAGTTAGGCTGGTCATTAACAATAAATAACGGACAAGTGGAGTGGCTTTGGGGTGGAGGTGGAGTTGGAGGTTCGCTCCTTTTTATCGCCCTCAATTGGGACTGACTCCATCACAATTTAGAGTAGCTAAGCAGAGCATGTGGTGACGTCATCAGGTACCCGAATCTTACTTCCGGTATGTGACCATAAATAGTTTAGTGTCGTAAACCACAGCCAAGTATCATGTGTCCGGTGCGGAACACAATTAACCATTGCGGAATGCATTCAGAATATGCCGTGTTGTGTAAACCGAGTGAGGCAGCATTGAGCACATTTTAAATTGCCGCCACTTGGCGCGCTGCGCACCCACTCTGCCACTGCGCACTCACCCGCGCAGCTGCGCCCACGTGACCTCCGAGAAGAACGGGTGGTGCCGAATGTCGTCTGCTCCGTTAATCCCCGCTCCCAGGCGCTCTGCAGGGTAGAAGCGAAGCAGCTGTGGCAAAACAAATGGAAGGCAGTCCATCAGGTTCAAATTAATCTCATCGACAAGTCATATTCACGGTGAGTCGCTCCTGATTTGGTTGCTTGTTGGCTGCAACAACATTAATAATAACATTAATAATAACATTAATAGTTTTGTTGGTTGTTTTACGTCCTGGCAACATCTAAGGTCATATCAGAACGGGTACCGACTTGTGACAGGGCGCTCTCATGGCTATTTAATAGTGCTTCCCCACTGGGAGACCAGGGCGTAAAACCCAACAACCAACCAACCTAGCGCCTTATTTCGAGGAGGTAGCCTGCTTGAGATCACAAGGTGTCCCGGTTTTAAAGCTTACCCTTTTTTGTCTTCTAAAAAATAAAAGATAAATGCATTAGGCTGATCATTAAAACCTACTTCTTTTTAGTTTGACGTAACTTTTATTCTTAAGGGTTAACCTTGTGGAGATACATGAAGTGAAAACATGCTAAACTAACTTTGGCATGCACACCGAAATGCTGGACATGGGTTTTGTTTAAAATAAGCCGGTTTCATCGGACTATGCAGCCTTAAAACCCAAGAGCGGTGTCAGAGCACAGTCATGAGCTTTTTGTGTTGTCTCAGATTAGCCTTTAAGTACAATGGGTCTTCCTTATGGCTGTCAAAAGGAACATGGTAGAAAAACATTGCAGATCTTCGTTGCTAACTCACTGACTTACTCAGTTACCATCTCATATTAAATAGTGCATAAAACCGCAGGTGAAACTATTTCTAAGTGGGCAACACACCTATTCGTACCTGTATAACACTAATAGAGATGACAGTGGATGTCTATGGGCTACCAGGGTTTTTGCCAGAGGGTAGAATGGCTAAAATTCCATACCCTTAATTTTTATGAGGGTACGACTCTGTACCCTCAAATTGTTAGGATAATATTTTTGATAAGGTTCTTCAAGGAGCCAGAGACAACAAAGCCTCCAGACCCCCCCCCCCAACCCCCCATTCTACGCACCATTTAATTATTTTCTGGCGGAAACCCTAGCTACACGTTAGTTCTAGAAGTAGCGGTCAGTTTCTACATACCTCATAGAGAAGACTCTGTGCCTCAGGCGACACGTGTTCAGGCACGACCAGGGTGGTGTGTGAGGTGATGCCCCCAGGGTGGCATGACACCAAACTCTGTAAGCAGGGTAAGACAGTTAACTCTGTATTCTCAGGTGGAGGTTATATGGTGCACATTCTGTAAGCAGGGTAAGACAGTTAACTCTGTATTCTCAGTTGGAGGTTATATGGTGCACATTCTGTAAGCAGGGTAAGACAGTTAACTCTGTATTCTCAGGTGGAGGTTATATGGTGCACATTCTGTAAGCAGGGTAAGACAGTTAACTCTGTATTCTCAGTTGGAGGTTATATGATGCACTTTCTGTAAGCAGGGTAAGACAGTTAACTCTGTATTCTCAGGTGGAGGTTATATGGTGCACATTCTGTAAGCAGGGTAAGACAGTTAACTCTGTATTCTCAGGTGGAGGTTATATGGTGCACATTCTGTAAGCAGGGTAAGACAGTTAACTCTGTATTCTCAGTTGGAGGTTATATGATGCACTTTCTGTAAGCAGGGTAAGACAGTTAACTCTGTATTCTCAGTTGGAGGTTATATGATGCACTTTCTGTAAGCAGGGTAAGACAGTTAACTCTGTATTCTCAGGTGGAGGTTATATGGTGCACATTCTGTAAGCAGGGTAAGACAGTTAACTCTGTATTCTCAGGTGGAGGTTATATGGTGCACATTCTGTAAGCAGGGTAAGACAGTTAACTCTGTATTCTCAGGTGGAGGTTATATGATGCACTTACTGTAAGCAGGGTAAGACAGTTAACTCTGTATTCTCAGTTGGAGGTTATATGATGCACTTTCTGTAAGCAGGGTAAGACAGTTAACTCTGTATTCTCAGGTGGAGGTTATATGATGCACATTCTGTAAGCAGGGTAAGACAGTTAACTGTGTATTCTCAGGTGGAGGTTATATGGTGCACATTCTGTAAGCAGGGTAAGACAGTTAACTGTGTATTCTCAGGTGGAGGTTATATGGTGCACATTCTGTAAGCAGGGTAAGACAGTTAACTGTGTATTCTCAGGTGGAGGTTATATGATGCACATTCTGTAAGCAGGGTAAGACAGTTAACTGTGTATTCTCAGGTGGAGGTTATATAATGCACATTCTGTATGCAGGGTAAGACAGTTAACTCTGTATTCTCAGGTGGAGGTTATATGGTGCACATTCTGTAAGCAGGGTAAGACAGTTAACTCTGTATTCTCAGTTGGAGGTTATATGGTGCACATTCTGTAAACAGTTGGTTGGTTAGTTGTTGAAGTTTTACGTCCTGGCAACATCTAAGGTCATATCAGGATGGGCACCGACTTGTGACAGTGCACACTCATGACGATTTTATAGTGCTGCCCCACTGGGAAATCAGGCCGCCAGCACCATGACCCAATACCCCACTCAGTCACATTATCCTGACATTGAGCTAACCAGTACTTTCCCTATCCTATTAATGCTGAGCGGCAAGCTAGGAAGCGACAAGTATCAATTTTGTAAGTCATTGGTTTGACTTGACCGGGAATCGAACTCCCGATCTCACACACAGGGAGCCCTGTGGTCTACAGATTCGGCCACTGCGTCCGGTTCCGCTATTACATGCTTACCTTTCCAGTGAAGAGTTCAAAAAGCAGCACACCCAAACTCCACCAGTCACATGCCAGCGTCACCTCAAACACACCACTCACTTCTGAAATATTAAAAATAAGATATATGATGCCGAATTTCAGGTTTCATGTACACAAATATATTTCAGGCGTTTTCTTCACAAGCTGGGTCGTTCTCTGAAACTGGATATCATCACTTTTGTGACATGGAAACCAAAGATGAAATCATTCCAAATAATAGCAGAATTCATATTCATATTCATACTTTACATGTTGTGGATATGTCAGAGTTGTAAAAAAAACTAATTCGTCTTTTGATTTACATCTTATACAAATCAAGCAATATGTTAAAATGTAACATGTAACATGGAAATTAAACACATTTAGAACATCATTTTAACATACACAACACATTCAAACAGGATTTTATTGATTACAGTTAAGCAAACAAATTTGTCCTACAAGATAAAAGTTGAAAAAAATAGTTGAAAAAAAATATGGTGAAAATGTTGGTGCAAATATGTAATTATTCACATTTTCACAAAATCATACAAACAGACTTCTGATACATTGTGTAGGACAAATTAAATACATATAGTATTGGTAACATACTAAATACACAGAGGTAACAATAATTACTTCACTTGCTATTAAAAAAAGAAAGAATTAATTATGTCCATCGTAACATGGACACCAAATATGTGGTGGTACACAGTTTCAGAGAACGACCCAGTTACAATCGCGTCATGAAAGGAAACCCTTTTAAATATTTAAATTAATACAGCGTTGATAGAGATAATACCAATAACAACAACCTATTGTGACAAGATAAGATGATGCAGGTTGGACAGAATCCACTTCAGTTCCAAATTATATGCAGTAAAACCTCCCTAACCGACCACATCCACAGATCGACCACTCCCCTATATCGATCGCTTTATTTGGGTCCCAACAATACCATTGTAACCATATTCTAACTCCATAAACCGACCACCTCCCAAAATCGACCAGTTAAAGTCGGTCCCAATTAAGGTCGGGCGATTTAGAGAGGTTTTACTGTATAAGGATTTCTTTTTTTTTTAAACACACAAAAACACAACAGGGTCTCAGCATTTGATTACATATTAATAATTGTACATCTCAATTTGAGATGTACGAAGGACAAACATAAATGCTTTGTAAATATAGACTCTGTTTTCACTGATATCAAAAGAAATTCTACCACCGGAATAGTGAAGTCGGCTCTGGTTTGAAGCTATACATAGTATTGGTTCCCACCGTCACTCACCGGGGGCGCTGTAGAGGCCCGAAATGGCTGCCGGGTCCACGTTGTCTTGGATACAGTTCCACTGACTGAAGTAGGTAAGCAGGATGTGGCCTCTATCACCGAGCAGGATGTTGTCAGGCCGCAAGTCCCTGCATTAACAACATTAATAATAACAACGTTAATAATATTAACATTAATAATAACATTAATAAGAAGAAAAAGAATATAATATTTTTAATAACAAAAATAATAAATAATAGAAATAATAATACAAATATAGTAATAACAGAATTTTAAAGCGAGAGATTGAAATGGTGTGACGCACTTGCAGATGATGCCCAAGTTGTGCAGGGACGCTATGGCGGTCACCATCTCAGCCGCCCACTGCCGGACGCAGCCCTCGGGGAGGTGTACCTTGGCCTTCTCGCCGTCTTCGGCCAAGTCCAGCTCCCCGAACACTCCGGACAATGTCCTCTTCTGCGCCCGTCGCGCACTCTCCAGGCTCCGCTCGCCCGAGATGCGCCGGAGCAGCGGCGGCGGGCGCTTCTGCTCCGGGCCAGCTGCCTTGGTCGGCGACCCAAGGCAGGGTGGGCACTTGTCAGACCCGCTGGTGGGGCTTTGCAGCAGGAGGCCCTTCCGGCTGTTGGCACTGTTTTGTGAGTTATGGATGGACTCGTTGTTGCATTCTAAGCACTTGGCGGTGGCATACCCGGCTTGTTGTGGAGGGAACACGGAGCGCTCCTCCGTTGGGCTTCTAGGGTCGGGCAGGTTTGGTCGCTGCTGCTGCTCCCCCGGCTCCCCGTCCTGCTCGCTCGCCACCGGCTTGGTACCAACTTGCCTTGATGGTTCACTGTCAGGGTCCGCCACCACCTCTACTTTGTCATAGATGCTCGGCTCATTGAAGCTCACCACCGACACCGAGTCAGGGTCCTTCGGGATAATGTCCAAACCGAGGATCGGATTGCGCCTCGTTTCAGTGAGCACTTCCGGTGGTGAGTCCATAACGTTCTTCTTTTTGATCGGAGTGCTCGCCACAGGGAGATTATCCACCACTGGGTTCTTCTTGATGTCCGAATCAGTGGCATTCAGTAGCGGCTTCAGCTTGCCTTGAGCCAGCTGTTCCTTCCCCTTCCCCGAGTCATGGTGAGTTTTGCACTCCAAGACTGTCACCAAGTCTGGGCCGCCGTCGCCAGCTACAAGGAAGACCTCTTCGGAAGTTGGACTTGGCCCAACAACCAGCTTGTCTGAGTGGGCTGGTGAGGTTTCACTCACCTCGGGTATGCTCTCAATGTTGTAGTCTGATGCTGTGCTGTCAAAGCGCGAACCTGGCGCACTGTCACTGTCAAAACTGTTAATGCTGAAGTTCTCCAATGACGGCCTGTGTGCTTCCTTCAGGAGCTCTTCAAATTTGTCCATGCTGTCATTTTTGTAGTCTTTCTGCACAGACATAGCACCATCAGCACCCCCAGCCTCTGACAATGCGCTGCATGTTTTCGATATCGACTCACCTCGAGTGGCTCTCTGGAAAGTGAAAGCATCATGACTGTTCTCCAAACTCAATAAGTCACTCTCCCTCCTATTATCGCCATCACCAGCTTTGCGCCAATCGGGCGAGATGATTTCGTCACTCTGCTGCACACTGAGCATTCCCTCACAGGCGAGTCCGTTGCCATGGTGAACGGTACCACCCATCAGCATCTCAGTGTCGTTCTGTACCCGTACCGCAGCCTCACCAGGTGCCATTGGATTCGAATTACTCCCTGGTGCTGCCAACCCCCTTACCTCACCCCCCTCTACCCCTTCCCCCTCCCCCCGCTTCCCTCCCTTCTCTTTCCCATTCACCTCCCAACACCCGCCGGTGTCTCCGACCCCTGGCGAATCCCCCGTCGGCGCCGAGCCGCCCGGTCCGTTCCCCGTCCCCGGGCTGCACGGCGCCAGCTGCTTCACCGTCGGGGACTTGTGCAGGTACTGCCCGGTGTAAACGTTGCCGGTGGGGCGGCTGTAGATGTCAGCGGGCGGGAACACCTCGTCCGCCAGCTGCTCCTGCTGCTGGTTCAGGAAGCCGCTCACGTAGTTCCACAACTTGCCACCGGTGGCATGCTGCAGGAGCAGATAGAGCGCCGTGTCCGTCTCGTAGAAGCGGTGCAGGCGCACCATGTAGGCGCACAGGCAGGGCACCAGGTTGGGTGCTGGGCGCGCCGCCACGTTCTTGTGCAGGACCTTCATGACGTAGGTGACCTTATTGCTCTGGTCGAGCACGAGCAGGACGCGGTCGATGACCCCGAGCACTCGGAAGTGGGCCACCTCGGACAGCGCGCCCTGCAGGAAGGCCACGTGTGGCTCCAGCTCCAGGGTCAGGTCCCGCGTGGGGGACTGTCCCGTCTGCCGCGGAAAGAAAAGGCATGAGGGTGGTGGCGGAAATCACTACATATCTATATAATATATATAATTCACATATAAATATATAATTCACACATATATAATTCATATGGGTCGTTCTCTTCAACTGGGTACCACTTTCGTGACATGGAAACCGAAAGTAAAAACATTCCAAATAATAGCAAGAAACACCCCAAACAATAGCAAAATCCATGTTCATACTCAGGTTTACATTTTCTGCATGTCAGAGTTTTAACAAAGTTATTCACTTTTTAAAATGTTATACAAATTAAGCAATACGGTCAAATGTCCCGTGTAACATGCAAATTAAACACACATCCAGAATATCAGTGATCATCCATCTGTTCGAATTACAAACATGACAAGCTATTTAAAGTGCTAGTCAAATAGCAGCAGATTATCGATTTGACTTGAATAAATAGGAGTCGGGGGGGAAAAGAATTAAGCAATTACAGACGGGTCTTGGGGGTGGTGGTTCTGCTTTTGCTTTTGGTTGCTTAAACCCTTTCTTGAGCTGACGATTGTTTTGATCTTTAAAAAATATATATAATTAAAACAAGTTGAGGGAAATTGTTTTCAAGATTCACATACAAACAGATTTATCTATATGCTTTATTACATACATACATACATTACATACATACATTACATACATACATACATTACATACATACATTACATACATACATACATCAGGATTGCCAATATTGGAAAATAAAAAACCAGAACATCTTAAGGGATTTTTATATTGCAGGCCATAGGGGCTTGGCGCCATATGCACGAAACCAACCTTGGGGGGTGGAGGGATTACTCCCCTAGAATTTTTTTTGAGATTTTTAGATGCTCTGTAATGCAATTTGGACACATCTGTGATTGATTTCTAGATTCTTTTGTATGTTCTTTGCAAGAATTCGTAAGATTGATATAATATTACTATTTTAATGGTATTGTACAGTGTAAATGTGATGATAGGTCATAAAATATCGTACACTTTATGGCGAAAACATAAGGGTTGGCAACCCTGAATACATCATCATCATGCTGTCGGTCGTGATGCGACAAAGACTGCTTTCATTACTTGACTGCCGCTCTCCATTTAACATTTCATGAAAGCTGCCTGCAAAAGTGTTGAAGTGCTGCTGGCTTTTGCAAGTTACCAGCGGCACTCTCTCGGGGAGCAAATAGAGGTTTCACACCGGCAAGAACATGTCAAGACAGGCGCAAAACTATTTGTCCCCGCAGTGGCTGGACGGGAGATGTTGGGAGTTCCATACATCAACCGCCCTTAATGCTGCCACAGTGACATGGTTTTCTGTTTAGGGTTTGCTCTCTTAGCCTTCGGTTCTGTCAAGAACCTGTACCACAAGGCAGAGGTTTACAACTCTACAGGGCAGGGGCGTCAAACTCCCTGAGGTATTGCTATACCTGAAATACCTGCATACATCCATAATCGATGAATACATACATACATCCATATATCAACACACATCCTCATATTCACCCCCACACCATACACCATACATACACTAAAACATTCAGAATCGCAGACTAAGATAGTTACCTGTGTACTGGCAGATACAATACATAATTTTGTCATTAACTTTATTAGTTTTTTTAAAGTAATGACTAATATGATTAGATTACCGTAGCGATAATAGAGCGATGGCTATCGAACTTATTCCACGATGGTGTGTGAGCAGTGAGGTGTTTATTTATAACTAACTATTCAATTCATTCCATTTTGATCAATGATTTCACATAATTGATACAACTGCAGAGAACTATGATGTGACGAGTCATAGTGATGTGCATCTCTATTAACTATATATGATAAGTCATGCAAACACAGTATACATCTGCTATTTAATAAGTTAATAATCAAACAGACAAACAATTAACTCAGGTCAACTACTACTACTACTAAAACCATTATGATTTCATGGAAACAAGGTTTTAAATCAAATGCAGGAAATGCTAAGAGATCAGTCTAAAGTCCTGGAATTATATATATGTTTAAGATTTACTATCAGGAATAAAAATTGGAGCATCTTAAAGACAAAATCGGTAATATCTTAGGTAAGATTGGTTGTTGGAGTTTTACGTCCTGGCAACATTCTTAGATAATGAATGCCGGCTAAGTGAGGTGCGTGACGTCATTCCAGTAAGGTCACGATGACCTAGTTACACCGGACTCTGTCTGGTGTCTGACACGACGTTACGATACAAGGAAAGGGAGAAGTGATGTCAAAGATGACAGAAAGCCTCCTGATGGCTGAGCGCTCAGTCAGATCGATTTAATTATTTATTTATAATTAATAATTAATTAAACATGGTAATGAGGTTAATTCAAGAATCCTGATGGCTGAGCCAGAACGATTTAATAATCTTTATAAATATATATATATATATATATTAAAAAATTGGGAAGGGGGTTAATTCAAGACTACAATCTGGCTTAAATTAATAAATTAACTGAAAATGCATTGGGTTTTAAAAGGGATGACAATATTGTCATATATCATGCCCCTATGATTTCGATTTGGAAATCGGAAATTAGATCAAAATCTGATTGCTTGCTTGATTGACTGGTTGGGTTCATTGATTGCTTGCATCGCTGTAAGAGTGTCGTAGGAGCTCAGTGAACACGGACTAAGAGCAAATACTTAACAGAAGCAAAGTTTTGTGTTATTAATACTAATAGCAACTTACAACTTCGTCAGTCTGTTTGAGACTGATTATGGAAGACTGACAAATGAGAGTAATCACACTTATTGGTAATGAGTACTCAACAAATCATTAAAAACAAGTAGTTAAAAATTAATACCATAGCCCCAAGTAACTAGGATCAGCTTAAAGTTGCATAGTCCGATGGTTTTGAGTTCCTTGCATTTTCTGAGATAAACACATTAGGTTGATCATTAAACCATACTTTAGTTTGAAGTAACATATTTTAAATGGCTAATTTTTTTATAGATATTTTAAGTGCAAATATGTTAAATTAACACCATAGGCTTCTGCAGTAACAGGTTCTATTAAATTGACTCAGTATTCCTTTATGTGACGACAAATGTTTAATAAGTCCACCAGCATCTAAGTTAGATATGTAGAATCAAATCTAGATAATTGTTTTAGTTTTGAAAATGTGATGTTTTCATCGGAGCATGCGGCTTTAATAGAGTTTAATGCTGAATACATTAAGTAAATTGGGGGATAAAGTGTATGGTGTGGTTAATATTTATTAAGTGAAAATCGTAAGAAAATAGATGTTAATAATTAATACTGTACGAGAAATATCACTAGCCTAAGTTAGTCCAAAGGCTGTCCAATCGCATTAATTGTTCACCTCAACACCTTAGATTTACACAACGGCATTGCACACATAAATTTATCAAATAGCAAATAAAGAATACAATGGCTAAAAGAGAAACCTTGTAAACCAATTGGTTGAAATTATACATATTCCTACCAATAATTTTGAAGCAGTAGAAATGTGCAGAGATCTGCTTAAGTCCCAGTCACACAACAGCTTGCAACTGCTTGTCCCCACTTCGCGACCATTTTGAACCAAAGAACCCACAGTCACTGGCGACCTCTTTAGAACCAAAGCAATGGTCGCCGACCTCCTTGCGACCATTTTGGTTGCGTTTAGTTATACCCCAGTCACACGAGGCCTGCGTTCGCTAACGATCGATTCACGACGTCAAAACATCCTCCTTGTGCCCTCCTTACGCCCTGATTGAGTGGTGTCGCCGCGAGGACGCCAACCTCCCGGCGTCCATTTCGGGAATTTTGGACGTAAGGAGGTTGCTGCTGCTGCACGTACAACCTCCTTGCGCCCTGTTCCGGCGGCGCCATTAAAAATGGTTGGCGCCCTGGCACTGTCCTGGCGCCGCCCTGGGTTGGCGAGTTGCTGGCGATCTGGTGCCAACCGCTCGGCGCCAAAATATGCAATGCCGCGCTGATTTTTTATTTTTTTTGGTAGGCACTATGGCGCCGCCCTGGCCCTGATACGGCGACAGCCGGCGCCGCCCTGGCGCTGATCACGTAATTGAATCAAGGGACGCTGGGAAGTTGGCGACCTTTTGGGCTTA
Source organism: Branchipolynoe longqiensis (assembly GCA_030323885.1). Taxonomy (NCBI): domain Eukaryota; kingdom Metazoa; phylum Annelida; class Polychaeta; order Phyllodocida; family Polynoidae; genus Branchipolynoe; species Branchipolynoe longqiensis. The sequence continues at coordinate 163,595,158 of CM059186.1, forward strand.
AGGAGGTTGGCGGCGAATGCTGGCTCTCGTGTGACTGGGGTATGAGTACAGTAGCTGCAACCCTTGTGGTGATCAAAATGGTCGCAAGTTCGGCAGCCACTGAGGACCATTTCGCAACCACTGGCGATCATTTTGTGACAACCATTTTTTGTGGTCGCAAAGTGTTCACAGGCATGTAGTCCCAATCACATGCGTGTAGTCCCAATCAATAATATCAGTCATGGCATCGTCATCCCGTTACTAACAGTTATTAATAAGAAAAAAAATTAATTTACGTGTAAATATGAACTTGTAAATAACTGTAACCACACAGGAAAACAAGTGCTTCGGTGCTGACAAATCATGTATTCTGATTAATCGAAAATTTACCAAAGCATTTACCCAAACCAAAAATAATATCACAAGTTTAAGTTAGATCAAAATGAATCCGTTCTCTCTCTATATATGTGAACCGTGTTGTGACTGCATTACCACCCATGCCGCCAATTACCCTTTTTCTTGTTTGGGTTTTATGTCCTAGCAATATCTCAGGTCATATAAGAACAGGATTCAGACTGACCGTTTGCTGTCATATATATCCATAGCATTTTGTGAACGTTAATCCGTGAATATTACAAAAATCGCGGAATTCCGTTAAATCGCACAGATCTTTCATTCCTGTTTGATGGTTTGCCCCTTAAGAAGGTTAAAACTAGCTGACTTTGATATGACCTAGTTTACATATCATGTACATATCTTGGCATCTATTTTGCAGGCATGCACTGCAAATATCTCCAAAGTTAGTCCGTTGACATATTAAAAGTTACTCTGAACTAAAGTAGAGTGGGTTATAACAGTCAACCTGATATATTTAACTTAAAATTAGGAGAGAAAAAAATGTCAAATCAACCAATTGTGCACCTTTAAAAACACTTGAATTAGATGTTAGATGTCATGGGTTATACATCGGCCAACCATACGTCAGTTACTAAGGTCACCATTGGTAAAAAAATAAAAATAATAAAATAAAATTGTTGTAACCAAAGCCAATCTGTAGTGGAACATAGAGCCCCAGAGAACATGTCACCACCTAATGTCATTTGTCTTTTGTCATCCGGTACCCCTACTCCCACTGCATTGTTTTACTAACCATTTACATATCCTTGATACGAGTACAAGCTAACTTACAGATCCTCTTCTGGCTGATCTAAGACCCTAATGGGCCTCTAATGCCAGCATGTTATGGTAAAAAAGAACTTTATTTCGCACACATATGGAGGGTCGATCGATCCATGAAATCATATAGTTGTGGGTGTCCTCTCCAATGTCTAGCCAGCATTGGATAAGCATGACCTAAGCATTGGAAACTTTTAGTTCACAATACGGAAGAGCACGATGGCAAGATTGATCAATTCCCCCCCTCCCCCCACTTGTGAAATACTGTTGGTTGCTATGGTGAGTGGGTGCGAGAGGAGGTAGATGCAGTAACTTACATCCCACCTGTTGTCATCCGGCGGTCCCTTTGACACAAGGTGCTTGTTGTAGATTTCCTCGGCCTTCATCAGGTAGCGGGCAGTCTTCCGACGCACCACCTCACGTCGGCCACTGTTGTCGTCTCCTGTAGATAGGCAGATAATGAGAGAGAACGCACTCAGTCATTATCACAGGGTTTCCTGCATCTATCAGCCAAACACATTAAAGATTGTTTAAAGACTTTTTATAATACAAATTTTCATACAATTTAAGAACTATTTTCGCGACAAATCAAACGTACATATTTAATTAAATATTAACAGAAATGAGTGAGGTGATGCAATCTATGGATCTCTATGTGGATGATCACTTCGCTGGCCAGTCTAGACAGTGATATAACAGGTCTGCTACAACTAGTACAAGCTTGCACAATCGATATTTTATTTGAAAATGTATAGGTGAGAAGCCACATGCATCTGGCAATATTATAGTGGCCAAATCCAATTTAAGACCTTTTTAAGACTGTTCACATCAAAGTTACCATATTTAAGACGTTTCAAGGCCTTGAAAATTGACTAATCAATTTAAGAATTTTAAAGATTTTTTAATGATCCACAGGAACCCTATTATCACAGAGTCCGTGAAGATGTGAAGATATGGAATTAAAGGTTATTTCAAGGCTGTTTTTGATAGGAATTCAAGACTATTTTCATTTGGATTTCAGGAAAAAAACAATGGCGAATGGTGCTTAGCAATTTCTGACTAAACTAGATCAGTGGGGACAGTTTAATAGAATTCAAGGCTTTTCAAAACTAATTACCCAAAATAGGTTAAATTCAAAGAAGGTTTTTCTTGAAATGGGGCAAATGAAGTTCAAGACTTATCAAGACTTTCCAGGCCCCGTACAGATCCTGTAGGTAGATACAGAGACAGACATACATACATTACAAGAGGCTCTACAGTGCGCTTGTCGTGAGGTCCCCCCCCCTTGGTAAAGCGGTGTATAGCGGACTGCATACCCTGCACGCCGGTGAGCAGCACACCCACGCAGCTCTTGTAGTAGGTGAATGCCATGTGGTAGTTGCCGTTCGCCTCACACTGCTGGGCCAGGCTGATCTGGCGCGCAGCGTCTACGATGTACTTGCCCTTCTCCCCGAGCTCCACCGTCACCAGCTGCCTCTGCGGGGAGGACCCAGTGCTGGCAGCCCCCGACACCGCCTTCCCGCCCGCCGCCTTCCGGGACGCAGGCGTCGGCGCTGGCGCAGTCTCGGAGGAGGCGGAAGGGCCGGCCTCCGAGGCCGGGGCGGTGGCGGCTGGTGGATTGGGGTTGGGTTTGTCGGCGGGCGGGGACGGCGAGTCAGGGGTCGTCGAGCTGTCGGCCTTGACGTCGCTGGTGAGACTGAAGTGCACGTCACCATGTCCGCACGATACATTGCGGCTGTTAAACGCCTTGTAGGGGCCAGACTCCTCCTCCTCCCCCTCCCCGTCGGCTGGCTCGTCCACAGGCGCCCCTAGCGGCGGTTCAGGCAGATCGGACAAGTCGGGAAGGCTGGGCAGGCTGGACAGGGTCGGCGCGCCGGGAGGCAGCGACGAGGCCACAGTTTGGGACACGGTCTCCAGGGGAGCTATCCCCTCCGTGGTGTTCAAGTCCTTACTCACCCCTTTACCCATGGCGTCTGTGTCTGTGTCGCCGGGTCCCACTACCGGGTCGGGCCGGTCCCCGGTCCCACTGGCAGGGTGGCAGGTGGATGCCGTGTCGGCGTTGAATTCAGAGAGCGCCGACAGCAGCCACAGGTTGCTGTAGGAGGCAGCGCTGGCCGGGTCCGGGTCTGGGCCGACACCACTGAGGCCGACTGGGTCAAAAAGCGCCATGTCGGCGTCCGAGAGTGGGGCGGTCCCGACGGCCGACTGGTCGTCCGGCAGGTCCTCGTCGTCCAGACTGATGTTGTCCGCCGCCTGCCGGTACTGCCACACCCCGCCCAAGTCGTGCGCTGCCACGTCATCTCTGCTGGGGTGGGCGATGGCAACGACAACGGGTTAGCACACTTCATGAAGTAATCTAAGCAGTTACTTAAAATTGCATAGTCCAATAAAAGCACAAAAATTTCAAAACCAAAACAATTATTTAGATTTGATCCTACATATCTAACTTTGACAGTGATGCACTTATTAAACATTTGTTGCCACATAGAAGGGAATGTGGAGTCAATTTAATAGAATCTGTTACTGCTGAAGCCAATGGTGTGAGAGTTTTAATGTGGTTGCCAACATTAATCTGGCATGTTTGCACTTCAAATATCTCAAAAGTTAGTCATTTTAAAGCGAAGTTACTTTAAACTAAAGTAAGGCAGATAATAACGATCAACTTAGTACATTTATCTCAGAAAATGTCAGAAACTCAAAATCATCGGACTAGGCAACTTTATAATAACAAACAAACCTTTTTTCTTAAAGTTGCATAGTCCGATGGTTTTGAATTTCTGTATTTTTTCTGATATAAATATATTAGATCGATCACTAGTATTTACTTTACATTAGTTCAAAGTTACTTTTATTTTAAATGGTAAACTTTTGAGATATTTTGAATGCAAACATGGAAAATTAGTTTTGGCAAGCTTGCCAAAACTCTGGCACCATAGACTTCTGCAGTAACAGGCTCTGTTAAATTGACTCAGGATTGCCTTCTATGCAGAAACAAATACTTAATAAGTGCATCAGTATCTAAGTTAGATATTTAAAATGAAATCTAGATAATTGGTTTGGTTTTGAAAATTTGATATTTCATCGGACTATGCAGCTTTAATAAAGAGATATGACTACCCTGACCACCTTTCGCTGCTATCCACACCATGTTAGCATACTTAATTAAATATGGTAAAATATGGTAACAATATGGATAAAAATATGATAAAAAAATAACACAAGCTACAACAGACTGGCATACCTGTGGGAAACAGGTTAGCATACTTCATGAATCAGGGATGAAAGCGATCTCGCGGAAAAAGAAAAAGAAAGAGCAGAAATCAATGGCGAGGTGGGTGATAGTCACAACACGGAGAGTGCTCCTTGAAGAAGCTTACAGAAATATATATCCCAACAATCTGAGGGTAGAGTCGTACCATCAGAAAATTTAAGGGGACAGAATTTTACCCGTTTTACCCTCTGTCAAAAACCCTGCCAATGAACTCAAGCGACGCTGACCCTAGGGGGCGCCACTCACCTCGAGGGTTCCATGGGTTCGTGCAGGCGATGGGTGTCATGCCCCACGTGATCCGTGGACGACGTGACGGACGACAGGTCCGAGTCGGACCCCAGGCTCGCCGAGTCCTCGCGCCCCAGACGCAGCGGTTCCAGGACGGGGTCACTGTGCGGATTGACCGTCACCAGCTCGCCACCCTGCAAGGAGAGCACAGATAGTAGAGGGATAGATGGCTAAGTGACGTAATGAAAGCGTGATAATTGTTCACTATCTGTGGTTGCACGGTGAAGAAAATGGTTACACAGCCAATAACAAAATAGGTCAGTACATGCATAATAGCAAGCAAGTTGAGGGCCTCAAGGTTGCCCTAACATCGCTCATTGTCACACTTCCAATATGGCGACCGTATTTTTGGATTGCATGCTGAGATAGCCTCAAACACCCTCACTTTGCCATCCTTATATATAAAATCCTTGGGCAGAGGGAGGAAATAGGTCACTTCCGGAAATAACTAAAGGCATGGCATTATGTTTGTTAGTTGGAGTTTCACATCCTAGCAACATCTATGGTCATATCAGGATGGGCACCGACTTGTGACATTGCGCACTCAAGGTGACTTTATAGTGCTGCCTCACTGGGAAACTAGACTGCCAGCTCCATGACCCAATTTCCACCTCAGTCACATTATCCTGATACTGAGCAAACCAGTCATTGCCCTATCCTAGTAATGTTGAGAGCCAGGCTAGGAAGTGACACGTATCAATTTTATAAGTCATTGGTTTGACGCTACTGGGATTCACACTCCCAGCCTTCTGCACAGGAAGCTGTGCTCTACCGATTCGGCCACCGTGTCCAGTAAAGCGGTGGCACTTAGTTCGTTATTCTTGTGTTAGTAGTGCCAAAGGGATGCATACTCACAGCTGTTTACACTTTTTTGAAACATGAGTTTGAATTGTGAACAATTATAATATTAGTATTTTTTAAATATTTTATTATCTTAAATTTTTCTTGCAATTAAATAGCATAAATACTGGCTATGCTAGGAAGGTGAGATACACAAATACAAGATGTGGGTGGAAGCCTTTATATTAGGCTCTGGCCGAGTAAAGACCGCCCTACAATACAATTATTAAGTAAACAAAATTGCTGGTGAAGCATTTCCATGACTCCTTGGACACACCCAGAAGTGGCCTAGTAGTGGTGCCACCAACGAATTCAAACAAGCTGACCTGCATCGAATAAATGATGGCCCAGTCAATATATATATTTGTTTTGCTTTTAGGGAGGGTTGGAGGGGCAGAGGAGGGATTAGGGACTAGAGATTCCATCATATTTACCTCCAAGAAGAGTTTGAAAGCAGGACTGTTGACAAGATAATGGCGCTGCCCGACAAAGTTGAGCAGGTCCTGACCGCTTTGTTGTCTTTCGATGATCACTTGCTCATCGAAGCGACCTGGACACACACACACACAAAAAGGAACATTATTCAACAGCTAGTCCTTCATTCTGTAAACAACTACAATGGTAAATTAACATGTCAAAATGGATATCATAAACACAATATCCAGGCCAAGCAGGTTGTTATTAATTGAATTTGAAAAGCATTCAATTAAAACTTGAGCTGGCTTTGTCTTCTTTCTTTAGCACTTGGTGGCAAGAAGGACCTCCATGATTAATGATTGACTTTAGTAATCCTCTTCAAGCTTGAACTACTCATTGACTCAATGTAGTAGTTAAATAGTAGTTTGAACTTTCAGAAGTCTTTACCGCAAAATAGCCAGAGAAAGGGAACTTTAGTGACGATTGCATTAAATTTAAAATACAGATACCTAATTCAGATATAATTAATATCTAATTATCTTATGGTTCTATGTTCTCTCTCACCAGCCATTTCTTCTGTAGGATAAACGCCTCTCAACTTCTAGATAATAATAGAATTTGATGAATTTAGATTTAGAGCTGGATATGTCTTTGATGGTATAAGTTATTAATTTATGTACTAGTTACTATATATTTTGTTATATTTCTGATAAAGAAGGCCAGACAACTTCACACTGATGGTCACTGTACTGTATTCATTAAAAATGGAAAAACTGTATTCTCTGGCAAGAGGTATATGCCTCTTGCCAACAACGATTTTAAAAATTGAGCGAGTGGTACACAGACAAGCGAACAAGTGTTATCATTGATCCCTCCTTTATAGCGAGAATGAAAGAAACTAAACGGTGTCAGGCATAGAAAACATTAATAAAAGTAATTGCTTAGGTCAAGCTTATATATAGAAGTAAAGCATGTTTTATTTAACAATGCCTATAGAACACATTGATCTTATCATCGGCTATTGGACGTCAAACATATTGTAAAATATCATTCTGACATATTTCTTTGGGAGAAAACCCGCTGTCGCCACATAGGCTACTCTTTCCAATAAAGCAGTAGGTTTTTTTTTTATATGCACTTCCCCACAGACAGGACAGCACATACCACTGCCTTTGATGAACCAGTTGTGGACCACTGGTTGGAACGGGAAATAGTGCAAACTGCAAATGTATCCACTGAGAAGGATCAATCCTATGACCGACAGCTTCACAGGCGGACACTCTAATGCCTGAGCTATGTCCCGCTCCCTTCTCAAGCTCATGTAGTCAACAAGTTCTCACCGAATACCTTTGACCTCGCAAAGGGTGGGAATTCCTCTTGGCGGTGCAAGGCTTTGTGCAGCGTGAACATTGCGTTGTAAAGCTTCTTGAAGTCATTGAAGCGTTTCCACAGCACCGTCTACAAAGAGCACAGCCATATTAAGAGGGCGCCCCAGCATTCTTACACTCTAACGGGGACCCATTGACAAGCCAAACGTTTGTCAAATGCATATGGATGATATTGAAGCAAGCCAAGTTCCCCTGGTGGCCGATGGTGACATTGCATAGTCTATGACGTGGAGCGTCCCAAGAATATGCTAGGATATGAGTGTCCTTGGACACTGGAAATCCAATAGTATATTTAATTATGTGAATAAACAACTTGTTAGCAAAGGACCATCTACTCTCCTGTCCCGTTTTGGTTGAGGGTTATGTGGTCCATATCCTGTTATGTCTGAGAGTATGATTCAAATTGATTGATGTGTGCCTGGTGTGCTTCGAGACTATGACCGTGATCTTCCCACTAGCTGCTCCTGTCGTCAATTTAAAGAATTAATGCATATGATTGCTAAAATAATAATCTGTTGACCATCAAATTAGCTTATATAGCTCTCAAATACCTGCAAATAAGTCATATGAATAGTCAGGCTTAATTTCTGCAAGGATTGCACTATCCTGAGTAAAATAGATAAAGCCAATATGTTATCTGTACTGAATAACTAGCGCTTGACTAATTGTTAGCTAGAGATAGAAATATCAATGGCTCATGTACAAATTTATTAAGCCTGATTAATAAATTTATTGGCCCAAAAAGAATTTTCTGTGTCTGATTTTGAATTATATATATTTCAACTTACCTCCACAACATCTTCATCAAGAGCATCAATCTTTATTGTCTGAAATATATATGAATTCTTACAGTTTCCAGGCGTAAAATAATTCCTTGCATGCTCTACGTGGACTAGTGAAACACTATTCTATGGGAGAACAATGGTAATGCGATGGTAAATGATAACCTACATGGCAATAGAATAAAACTCAATTTCCACAATTAATGAAAATCCCTTCTGATTTATTCAAGCTTACAAAGAATTCAGCCATCATTAGCCATTGGTTGCATGCCTATCACCAACTAAGTGCTCAGTTGAGCATTGTTGATAAATGTAAACTGGCAGGAATGTTTGATTTCTCATGTAGGAATCGAACTCTAAATAGCAAAAAAAAGTAATTGTACACTCTCCTTGCCCCTCAAAACAAGAAAGTATACCCATCATCCCACGATGATGATGTTCCATCCACACACAATGTCGAATGTGACACATCATTATCATTCATTAGACTGCCATAATATGATACTCATATTATGGCAGTCTCCTTTCCAATCCAAATGGATAGGTCTCGGTTGAGCTCGTATTAAGTTGGGCTATGCACTCACTTTCAATACATGATCGATCTTCATGGAATGAACATAAGGCAGCTTCACACCTAGCACTTGTGTGTGACTGTGACCCAGTGAGGCCAGTGTTCGTGGGTAGGCCTATGTGAGTATGTAGCTATGTATGAATAACGCCGATCGCTGCAAAGCAGTAATGCTAGCCTCATTCAGCGGCGCGGAGATGCTTTGTGGTAGGTGTTATCTTTCAGTTTGCCAAAAGGAGGGTTTTCTAGCTACAATTTAGCTCTTGTTTTCATAACATAGAGCACAGATTTCTCTACATCCTCGTTTTTTAATTGTTTCATTTGGATCAGTATCAGTTTCAAAGGTTGATGGTTGAATTTCAGGTTCTACATTTCTCCACAAAATCTTCATCAAATCACCCAAAGGAGATTAAATTATCTCTTCAAACTATGAAATTGTGTTCCTTAATTAGTTGTCTACATGTGAAATTTTAAGGAACTTTGATCTATTCCCAAAGGTAGGTATGTCAGATTCCGATAGGGGCGCATCGTTCACCATTTCTATAGTAAAATGTTCCTGCATTTTCACGATTCCGCCCTTGATTAAAGTACTTTTGCATTGGAATAATTTCATAAATTGTATATCACTGGAAAGAACATGTCCTAATCTCACCGAAAATACACATCAAAATACCAAAATCAAAATACTTTGAGCATACAAAGCTGTAAGAATGTGGCAAGGGTCACAGTTTATTATAATGGTGAATCCAGACTAAATCGAACAATTTAGCCATTAGAAATGCCATAACTTTCTCCCCTACTAAGATACAATACATTTGAGTTTGTCTCAGCAAGATCTGTTGAAAGAGCTTAAATTTATACTGTTTGTTGTCTTTTGAAATTTTAGGTGATCTACCTACCAAAGGAGATATTTGATCCGCAGTACTTTAACTTTTGCTGGCACTCTCAGCCCTCACATATATCAAAGTGTATTGTATATAATGTAAATAGAAAGAAGATATTGAGCCTAATAAAGCCTGAAAATTCCATGCAATTATCTTGTACATGTGATTTTCTGTTTCAGTTTAAACTTTCTCAAAATTGTGCATTTTTGACCAGTTTTTATCACTTGCAAATTGCGCTCTGGAGCATTTTTGACCTATTTCTATCAACTTTTCCCAATCGTATGCAGTCCTGAAAAAAAACAGCAATGACCTATAGGTCAGGGAGAAATAAGAATAATCCATCTGGGGTGCACATTTTTTCCACAAGCCCACCTCCAAAAGGGCTCCACAGCTAAATTTGAAAAATGGTGAATTATGGGAAGTGGTAGTTTTTAGCACTTTTGAAGATCCATATCTTGAAATGTAACCATCTCATACCCCTAGATCTCTATATTCTCTTTATATAGGCCATGGAGACACCAGAAAAAAACATTAGAAGTGAGATAGGGTGATTAGTTTTAATTTAGGGGCCCATGAAAAATGCTATCTTTTTAGGTTCGGATAGGCCCAATTAAAGTTGGAGAGTCCGATGGTTTTGAGTTTCTGTCATTTTTCTGAGATAAATATGTTAAATTGATTGTTACAATCTACCTTACTTTAATCTGAAATAACTTTTATTTTAGATGGTACACTTTTGGGATATTTGAAGCACAGGCATGTAAAATTAGTTTTAGCAAGCATGCCAAAACTATGACACCATAGGCTTCAGCAGAAACAGGTTCTATTAAATTGACTTGATATTCCCTTCTATATGGCAACAAATGTTTAATAAATGCTGGAGTATCTAAGTTAGATATGTAGAATAAATTCTGGATAATTGTTTAATTTGATACTTCGTCGCACTATGCAGCTTTAAAGGGAGGAGATATTCGTCGCCGGGAAAACAAACGAACTCAGAATAGTTCAGATGTGTGCCACAGGGGTGGTACATGCTTAGTACTGAACTTTTCCACTTGGTGGTGTGCAGGAGAGTGACCTAGATTGTTGTGCCATTGGCTGGTTGAGTGGAGAGAAGGGAGGGTAATACTGAGGTATTTTCAATCTTCTTTAGAGTAGTGCAATGAGGAAATATATTTGCATAATATAAAATATATGTTAGTACAATTACATTGCATAATTCGATGAGAAACAGATATAGATGAAAAACGTTTTTTTGTTGATGAATGTAAAAAAGGTACTGCTGTGGATGGGGTTTGAACCCACACCACCAAACAACTTCAAATTACAAGTCCAACACTCTAACCACTAGGCCACAGAGACCACACATAATTAGTAGTCTCACTTCAGGCTATTTGTGTATAGGACGTCACATATAAAAGGTATGTATGCATGTATGCATGCATGCATGCATGCATGCATGCATGCATGCATGTATGTATGTATGTATGTATGTATGTATGTATGTATGTATGTACGTATGTATGTATGTATGTATGCGTGCATGTATGTGCGCGCGTGCGTGCATAGGCAGGCAGGTACGTACGTACGTACGTACGTATGTACGCACACACGCACGCACATGTGTGTGTGTGTGCGTGCTAGCAACATCTAAGGTCATATCAGGACAGGCACCGACTTGTGACAGTGCGCACTCATGGCAACTTTATCGTGCTGCCCCACTGGAATACCAGGCCATCAGCACCATGACCTGATATCCCACTCAGTCACATTATCCTGACACTGAGCCAACCAGTCCTTGTCCTATCCTAATAATGCCAAGCGCCAGACTAGGAAGCAACAAGTATCAATATTAAAGTCATTGGTTTGACTCAACCAGGATTCAAACTCACAACCCCACGATCTACCAACACGGGAGACGGACGCTCTAACTCGAACACATGTGCGTGCATGCATACATACGTACGTACGTACCTACATGCATGCATGCATGCATGCATACATACATGCATACATACATACATACATACATACATACATACCTTTTATATGTGACGTCCTATACACAAATAGCCTGAAGTGAGACTACTAATTATGTGTGGTCTCTGTGGCCTAGTGGTTAGAGTGTTGGACTTGTAATCTGAAGTTGTTTGGTGATGTGGGTTCAAACCCCATCCACAGCAGAACCTTTTTTACATTCATCAACAAAAAAATGTTTTTCATCTATATCTGTTTCTCATTGAATTATGCAATGTAATTGTACTAACATATATTTTACATTACACAAATATATTTCCTGATTGAACTACTCTAAAGAAGATTGAAAATACCCCAGTTTTACTCTCCCTTATCTCCACTCACCCAGCCATTTTTAAAACAACAGCTGCCAGCTATTCCCAGCCTCAGAACTGACCCACTTCTGGTGGTGAAGTGGGTCCCCTACTCTCCCCACACATACTTGGTTCATTTAAACATAAAAACTAAACAAAGTTGTGCTTGGAGAGCATTTGTCGGAGTACGCGCAGTGTCCCAGCGAGCTATAGCTGGTCCCTTTAAGTAACAACCTAAAAGTGCCCATATGATATCTTCCTTAATATTATAGCCATTTTGACAAATGAATTGTCATTTTGTTTCAAATTAAATGTTCTAACAGAAGAAATCCATTAAATTAAATTGCATTCTAAAAAAAATGCTCACGTGACGTAGCTAGAGTATGTATTGTAGTTATTTACTCACGAGCCAGCTCAATATCACTAGTCAGAGTCTACTGCAAACACTGAATGCACAGTGCGTTCCACTTATTATACCATGGGAAAAATACCAGGAATAAAACAAATATAAGTATTATTTGGACGATATATAATTAGTATTTCAACGACGCATGATACTAATACGCTTTGTCGACAGAGCGAAACTTACACCGTACACGACGACAGCTATGCAAACAAATACGTCAACGTCAGCCGGCCATCGGGAGGGAGACTAGTCTTAAGTTAGGTTAGGTCTAGCTAGGACTAGGACTAGAATTAGGTCTAGCCGCCAGGATGCCTAGCTTAAACCATCTGCTTACGTTCCTTATAAACATTTCATATACAAATCGTATATATACACGTACACAAACAACTGACCTTTAAGGTCACTTTGTATATTGTGTGTCCCTTTTCATGTAGTCGGGATTGTGACACTTCAAAACATCTCACAAATGGATCTGTCTTCCTTTTCGCAGCCATGCTATCGACCTTCACCTTGGGTTTGGCAAGGCAAACTCTTAAGTTCAGAATTGGACAAGTCTGCTGGATCCTACCGGACCTGTCATTAGAAACCAATTTCCTAAAGATATTATCACTACATGTATGAGGATATGAGTAAGGAGGCTAAGGAAATAGTCCACACTGCTACCGTGTCTAAATTATTATAAAGTTACACGAATTATGATTATTCTTATTCACACATGTATCGTATGAATATGGTATTAGCGTAATTAGCATTTTGAATGAAACTTTTTTTTAAATCAAAGAAATATCAAAATAATCTTTGGGAGACATACAAATACATCTGCCAGTCTCTGCCCCTCTAACTAGTCTCTAAGCCTTTTCAATACTCTTGGTTATTTTTATCCATTTAAAATGTATCATGTGTTTAAACATATGTTTAAACAAATAATGAAATATACCAAATCCAGACACAGAATCCAAGACTTTCAAAACTGTAAACAAACAGAAAAGTAGTTCGTCACTCTATATCAGCAACTACCTTCAGTAAAATTTAAAATGCTAAGAGTTTGGGGAATATATTACGACATACCGTATATAATTTCATTAATAAACATGTGCGGTTATAATCAACAATCTAAGACATCAGTGCAGTTCTAATTCAGAACTGTAATATTATCGTCCACACGCATTAATAGTACGTATCGTGAATATGTCGTAATTACAGGCAGTGAGCGATAATAAAGTTTGGTTAACAAATAGTGGGGATATATCAGTATCTGAATCATTTCTACATTTAGCCTAGGTAGGCTAGTTAGTGGTTTTCAACAAAGTGGACAATTCTTTCCGGTAGCTGATAGTGATACATAACGTGAGGTTCACCTGACCTAAACATGGGGTTGTTAACGATTTTGAAGAAGATGAAACAAAAGGAAAAAGAAGTACGACTGTTGATGCTGTATCCTTTGAATTTGATGGCATTGCCATTGGCAACATTTGGCTTTGGCTAGTAATGGGCAATACCCAATGGCTTTGCCTTTACTAGGCCTCAGCCTCAGGTTAGCCTCATCTACCTTTCCTTTGGTTTAGCCTTACACCTTTGTCGCTTTGGCTCTGCTTTCCCTTTGCCCAGGCTCGGCCTAGCCTCAGGTTAAGGCTAAGCTTAAACCTAGGCGCTATTTCTAGGCCTCGGGGCTTTGGTATGCATCATGATTGTTTTTTTTTACTACAGGTAGGTAATTGAATAGACTCAGACTAGGGAAATGTATTGTTTCGTTATATCTTTACTAAACTTTACATTGCCACTGGACTTGCACTTCATCAATAGTCATGTATATCAAACTTGTTCTAAGACAAATATTTACATTATTTAAATTAAAACTTCCCATTGCAATTGTTATTCTTTCACTATCACTGTATCAAATTAACGATTATCTATGAAAATCCAAATAGATAAGCTTTTTGAATTGGATATACTTTGCTGTATGTGTCCATGATGGGACTGGCTATGGCTACAACCAATTAAAGCACCTGATTCGCCAGGGGGGGGGGGGGGGGGGGGGCTAGTGACAGCAAATCAAAAGGAAAAAGCCAATGTAAAATTAAAATATGAAAGTGCCCCCCCTCCCGAGATATATAAAACAATAATTAAAATACCCCCCGCCCCTCCCTAGGTAGGAAATAGCTGAAAATTGTTTTGGATGTATGACTTGGAATCCATGGACCAGTATTCGTGCAACCGCTGTGTGAATAGTGGTACCGGCGCTGTGCCAATAGCCACTTCCTTTTATTACGAAGAGCTGGCACATCCCCTCCCCCCCCCCCTCCCCCGAAGTAGGAAAGAAATCAAATGAAAGGTGCCCCCCACTAATAACATTCAGGTAAACAAAAAAAGTGCCTCGTAACCAAGCCAAAGGTACCAAAGAAAAAATACCCCCTCCCCTTTCCGAGATACAAAAAATATATATTAAAATAATCCCCTCCCCCCCCCCCACACCCGCCCCCCGAGATAGGAAATTAACAAATGAAAATTGCCTCCCTAATACAAAAAAAAAGCCCCCCCCCCCCCAAGCCAAGGTCAATTTTTTTTAAATAAAAAAAAAGAAATAGCTGAAGATTTTGTATGGATATGTGACTTAGAATCCACGCACCAGTACTCCCGTGGCCGCTGTGCGAAAGTGGTACAGGGTGTCCTTATTCGCACTGCCGCTGTGCGAATAACAACACTACATGCCACTATTCGTGCCGCCGCTTTGCGAATAGCCGCGTCCATTCATGATAATGAATAGCATGGTGTCATGTTTTGTGCCTATTATGATTATATTTAATTTTGTATGTTGGGTTAATACTATCCATGAACGTCTTGGAGTTGGACTTCTTAACTTTATATTAGTGGATTAGACAATGCTGGTAAGACAACTATCTTGAAGAAGTTCAATGGGGAAGACATAAACACAATCTCTCCAACGCTTGGTTTCAACATCAAAACACTTGAGCATCGAGGGTAAGTGGATTGTTTCTTTTCAGCCATCATTCTTGTCGTTTCTACGTTTGATTTTCTTTGTGAACCATTGTTTAAAATGACTAATTATGCATGTTGACTGCAGGCTAACATGGGTAATTTGCACACGAGGCGCTCATCTATTTTTAGGTTACCTGCTGAATCTCACTATGGCTGCTTTGTCACTTCTCTGCGGGTCGCTGCACGGACAACTTCGCTCACTCTACATCATTACTGCACCTACCCTACCTTGTGCGCCCATGCCACGTGCTCCCCTCACTACTGCTTACTACACCCGCTGCCTATGTCTGCGATGCCGTCGCCCAAAAAGCGTAGGGGTAGGCCGCCCCTTGTACTGCCAGACTTTTCTACAGCCAGATTCCCCGCTGTCCAGCGCCTCTTCACCCATGAGGCGAGAGCAGCCTGTTCCTTCAACTTCTTCATCGTCAGACCAAGAAACGGACCAAGAAACCATAAGGAGGCTCACCAAGGAGAACAAGAATGCACAGGTGCTGCATACCCCAAGCTTCTCCCTCCCTCTCCACGTGCTCGTGTTCTGACCAGGCCACAGCTCTTCATTCCGTCGCTTCTCATTCCCCCGCCTCCATCCCACCCAGCTCGTACCTTCCCTGCAGCTGCAGACGCAGCTGCCTTCATCAATGCCATGCCAGTGCTTCAGCGCCCCAAAGGTATGACATTCTTCCCTTATAACTTTATCACAAAGGGAGACGGGTGCAAGAAAATTAGTACATGGGAGGCAAATTGGGCCGAGTATTTTGTCGCCCTGAGACGCCTAGCTGCCCACCCTTCCTTCCCAGAGGAGCGGTGCCCCCCCTCCCCCCTTGCTGCAACACGAGGAAGAGCTAGCCCATATGGTGGTCACCTGGGATTGGCCCACATGTAGGAGGTGGTCGGAGCATTTGTTTATCATCATGGCAGACGGCAGGCTGCGCAACGGGTGGTTGGATCTGACAGCATTGAAGGATGTACAGTGAAAGGTGTGTACTGACGTGGCCAGAGCAGCACACGCCCGCCCTGTCTACATCCAGGCTGAAACCCGCACTCCTGTAGCACGACCGGTGTCAGCCCCTGCCTCCTCTGCCCCAGCTCCACTGAACCCCCGGGAGGACTATAACAAAGAAGCAGATGGGAAGGCCTGTTATCAGTGGAATTGGGGCAAGGATTGTGGCTTTCACCCTGATAGATTAGTCCATGTCTGCGCTTCGTGCGCTTATCGGTCCAAGCGCAGTCTGCCCCATAGGAGCAGGACTGCATGAAGAAGCAAAAATGGCTGGACAAGAAACAGTTTGAGCAGTCTACCTCTACATCGGCACTAAGTGTTTCCCTTCTATTCCTTCCCACACCCGCTCACTCACCAGCTCGCCCAGCCCGACCAGACCACGTGGCTCAGGTCGCCCTGGCTTCCCTACCCGTGACCCCCTCCCCCCCTGCCCTGAACTGCCCACCCTCCCATCCCGCGCTTGTAGCCTCGCCCACACCTCAGCTCACCACTCTTGCGCCTGCGCACTCACCGCCATGTGGTCCCCGCCCTACAACACTCGCACATTAACACACATACACTTGGACATTCACCTCTCTCTTCAGATACTGACTTGTCTCTCCCTGTTATTGTATTTGATTGGTTTAATGTGTTGCCTCAGTCAGATGTATTAAATTCTGCTTCTACTTCTAGGTTTGTTCCGCCCCCCTCACCTCATCTGTTTCAGGACTCGCTTGATGATTTCTGGCTTCATGCTACGCAGCCGTTGTGGTATGATTTCAATTCCTATCTGGATATCTATAATTCTGTCAGGAAGACAGCCCTCGCTAACTACCTTGCAGCTAGAGTCCTGGTTCCGTCAGGTTTTGTTATTCTGGTGTGGCGTGCCTTGTTGTTAGACTACCCTGACACCCTCTTGGTAGACCATCTAGAGTTTGGTTGGCCGCTTGACTATACGTTGACTGCTACCCATGTCCCTACCTTAGTTAATCATACCCCCTCAGCAGATACATATGTGCACATTAATACGTTTGGTAATAAAGAAGTAAAATTAGGTGCGTTATTGGGCCCCTTTTTAAAAAAAAAAAAAACCTTTCATCCGTGGTGCCAGCTGAGCCCTATTATGACTCGGCCTAAGAAAAATTCCCTTTCAAAATGAGAAATCATTGACCTCAGCTTTCCCCCAGGATGTAGTGTTAATGCAGGCATTATCAAGGGTTTCTACCAAGGGTTGCCTTTCTATTTCTCTCTTCCAACCGGCTCCACGCTCACAGATAGATTATCGCTCCTTGGTCCGTCATCCTGGTTCTGAGGCTTAGACTTAGCGAGGGCCTATCAGCAGTTGAGAGTCTGCCCTTTTTCAGTGCCCCTCCCTTAACCGCGCTACATATGTTGATATCACTCCTCCCTTCGGGTGCCGCACCTCCGCACTTGTGTGTGCTCGGACTACTAGAGCGGTAGTCTGGCTGCTTCGTCGAAAGGGCTTTTTCACCCTCTGTTATCTAGACAACTTTGTGGGGTTAGAGTCCTGCTATGAAAAGGCAGTAAAGGCTTATGAAAGATTTAACCAGTTAACAAGCACCTTGGGATTAGACTTAGCAGTAGACAAGTGCTCCCCTCCAGTAACCTCCATAGTCTGGCTGGGTTTCCGAATTGACACTCCTTCTATGTTTGTTTCGCTTCCCCTTGAAAAACTAAAAGAAATTGTCTCAGAATGCACCGTTTGGAAGCGTAAAACTAAGGCATCAAGGAAACAATTGCAGTCTCGCAGGTAAATTGCAACATATCTCAAAATGCATTAAGCCAGCCCTCAGGTTCACAAATAGGGTCCTAGAAGCACTTCGTAACACGCCCTTCATTAGCCAACATGTATTTGCTCGTAACTTATTAGAGGATCTAGATTGGTTCGAGAGGTTTGCAGATCAGTTTAATGCCCTACAGCTCCTTCCCTCTGCACCTAGGAAGCTTTTTGTAATTGAATGTGACTCTACCATGCGAGCCGGAGGTGCTTTCTCTGACATGGAATTCTATGCTGCCAAATATCCACATACTGTCACTAATAAAAACCTCTCTATCACACAGCTAGAAGCTCTAAATCTCATACATTCAGTCACCACACTCCTCCCAGCTCAACCACACAGCTACACTGTACAAGTCAATACAGACAGCATGGCGTCCCAATTAGTGCTCTCATCTGGTAAAGGGAAAGACAGGCTCCTCTGTGCTCGGCAACTCTGTCTACTGTCTGCATCCTTGAATTTTGAACTGCAAATCTTACATAGACCTGGCTCGTCTCTAATACTAGCTGATGCCCTAAGCCGTTCCTTCTCCGTTCTGGAGTCGAAAGCTAAAATGATGTGTCTTGACCGTAAATTAATTTGGGTCTTTCCTACCTTATCATTAGATGTTCTCGACTTTAAACTGTAACCCTTTGATAATGTTGCCTGGAAGATAGTATTTTTCTTGCATCTATCTTCCAGGCTACTTAGTGAACCATCATGACAAGCTCCTGTCCCTCTACAAGTCTAGCCTCGGCATCCATACTTGGCAAAATAAAGCGGCACACCTGAGGAAATACTTTTCCTTCTGCTCTCATCACGCAGTCTCCTAAGCAAAGCCCTCAGTCTATGACATTTTGTCGTTTCTTATGTTTCTTGCTGATAGTTTAAGGTCTCCAGGCGCGGTCCTTAATTATTTTAGTACGATTAAGATGTGGGTCTCAGGGAGCCTGGGTGACCACCATGAGATTGCTATCATGAAACGCACCATTATTAAGAATTCTAATCATGTAGTTTCTAGAGCCCCACCCATTACCCCCCGGCCGAGCTCCCTAGTATCATTAGTTTCTTAGTTAAACTTAATTCTGTTCCCTATATCGTAGTCGTAGCTCTATTATTAGGTTTTCTGACGTTTATGCGTCAGAGCAATTTGGTATCCTCTTCCAAATCTCTCATTGGCCCTCATGTTTTGAAGTTCGCTGATGTTTCTCTCCATACTAATAGCCTAGATATAACATTGAGGTCATCTAAAACCAGGTCCCGCTCCGCTCCTCCACTAGTTTATACCCTTCCCGCCAGTCCCCACTCCCCCTGCTGCCCGGTGCTTGCCTGGGCGTGCTATGTTAGGAGGCTTCCTCTGCCTCCATCCTCACCAGCGCTGGTCCTGCTCCATGCTCTCTGAACTGCCTCCCTAACAGTGTTCAGTCATAACAAGCAATATATGCTGCACAGCCTCCGGCGAGGTGCTGCCCAAGCCTGTGAACTAGCAGGCTTGCCACTTCGGGGTATCCTGGAAGCCGGTACCTGGAAGTCCAATATCGTGATAGCATATCTTGGCAAGACTGTGGTAACCGACGCTCCTTCAGTGCTCACCCATCTATTGGTTTGAGCGCTGTACAGATCGTCTACTCTTCTACCTGCTCAGTTGTTCGTCCGATGAATACCGATACCAGAAACATTTACTGCACTGAACTGCTCTTGACTGCTCGGTCCCTGGACCCAACTGAACTATCCTGCTCAACCGCTTCTCGATCTCGATTTATTTTGTTGTTAAATATATACAATGAAACTATATTCCGCCTTTCTTCCCATTTTGTCCGAGTATGTGAATTATGCATGTTGGCTGCAGGCTAACATGGGTAATTTGCACATGAGGCGCTAATCTATTTTTAGGTTACCTGCTGAATCTCACTATGGCTGCTTGGTCACTTCTCCATGGGTCGCTGCACGAACAACTTCGCTCACCCACCCTCCCACCCACTTCTCAATGTTTTGAGCGCTGTGCGGGTTGTCTACTCTTCTACCTGCTCAGTTGTTCGTCCGATGAACATCGCTACCAGAAAGTTTACTGCACTGAACTGCTCTTGACTGCTCGGTCCCTGGACCCAACTGAACTATCCTGCTCAGCCGCTTCTCTGTCTTGATTTATTTTGTTGTTAAATAAAATAAATACAATTAAACAATATTCTGCCTTTCTTCCCGTTTGGTCCGAGTGTGTGAATTATGATCAATTTTCGCACTGAAGAACTCAGCATTTTCTTGAAACCCAAATCGTGCTTTTATCTAATAAAGAAAGGAATTCATAGCACTTTGAATAATTCAAGTTTATCTGTATGACTATCTATATATTTATTTCAGTGGATCTATGAATATGTTAGTAAAATCGCAAGCCTTAATTTTATGATCTGCTAATCTCAATGACCTTACTGCTTTAGATAGTATATGTCTTTTTTTATTTCTTTGTTAGCTTTCTTTTCATGGAAATGTCTTATTTTTTTAGAACTGACATGCTGTCATTTTTTGACAATATCTGTTCACATGTTGTTTTTGCAATTGTGAACAGTTATGATGAAGATCTATCCGGGGGAATTCGAAGTAGCCTGCTCTGTACACAAGTTGTGCCATATTGTAACAATAACATAGGACTTGAAAAACTGGAATTCTCAATTGTTGAGACTAGTCACGTGATCAATATATCATTTGTGAATAAGTGAAAACACACATCAATGTATTTTACTGTTAATACCCTACTATTCTCTCATATGCTAATGAAATTAACTAACTTTAATCACCTGGTTTGTTACAGGAGGCAATGAAAGTTTTGTGTGATAGCATATATCATTGCTGTGTTGTAGGTTCAAACTGAATGTCTGGGACGTAGGCGGACAGAAGTCACTGCGCTCTTACTGGAGGAATTATTTTGAAAGTACAGACGGGCTTGTCTGGGTCGTGGATAGCGCTGACCGTCGCCGCCTCCAAGACTGTCGTGAAGAGCTGGATTCCTTACTTGTGGAAGAGGTTTATATATTTATTTGTATAACTATTTTATTGGATATTTACTTCCTACAAACACCTACGGCTATATCAGGTCTATTACCCACTTCTGACAATGTACACTGTTTGTGGTTTTATAGTGCTGCCACAGTGGCTTGCGACCAAAGCAAAAATAAATGGCGGGGGAAAACCATTGATCAGTGATTGGTTGCTGACCGAACCGGCGATTGATTGCCGAAAGCTCAGCAATCGGTCACTGACCTCCAGGCGATTATGTTGGTCGCAAGGAGGTTGCAGGTGCTGCACCATAAAATACCTTGTAAACAAAATGGTCGCCAGCCGGAGGTCGCCACTTGCACATGACCTAATATCCCACTCAGTCATATTTTCTGGACACTGAACCAACCAGTCCTTGCATGATAATGCCGAGCGATAGACTAGCTAGTTGTAGGTATCAATATTGTATGTCATTGATTTGACTCGGCCGGGGATTCAATGTTGTATGTCCTTGATTTGACTCGGCCGGGGATTGACCCCACAACCTCCCGCGTGGGAAGCGAGTGCTCTACCCAGTCGCCCCGTCTAGTGTGTGAATGGGGGACATAGATCTATAGATGATAATACATAATAATTGTCAGCAACAGTATTAACTCATCCGTTATCACTGAATATGTTTAGGAAATGTTACCACAGAATAATGAGACCAACCTGTTAGATCCCATTACTCATGAGTCATCGTAACCTCACATACTATCAAGCTTAAGTTGCCGTTCATGGCTACTTGTGTAAATGTTTGAATGTCGATCATCATTTACAGAGGCTTTCGGGTGCTACGCTACTGGTGTTTGCAAACAAGCAGGATTTACCAGGAGCTTTGTCAGCAGATGAGATTAAGGAAGTAAGTCAACTATGTTGTTCAAAGTACATTGCAAAGGGCCTAGATATTCAAACCTTCATCCTGATATGACCTTAGATGTTTCCAGGACGTAAAACCCCAACAACCAACCAGATATTCAAACTATTACACTGACTACGGTTGT
Source organism: Branchipolynoe longqiensis (assembly GCA_030323885.1). Classification (NCBI taxonomy): domain Eukaryota; kingdom Metazoa; phylum Annelida; class Polychaeta; order Phyllodocida; family Polynoidae; genus Branchipolynoe; species Branchipolynoe longqiensis. The sequence continues at coordinate 163,617,272 of CM059186.1, forward strand.
AAACCCGAATGCTGAATATATATATATATTTTACCTCGGTATACAGCCTCAGGCTAGCCTCAGGCTAGGGAGAAGGAAGCATGTGAGGTACCAGCAATTAGCATATACAACTCACGACTGGATTACGTGTCGTTGGGTTGCTCCGGCAAATTTAGTCTACATACAAGATAATACGCAGTAAGTATCATAAAAAACTGTGGTTAGCTTAATCATGATGCATTAGAGCATCATTATGGAAAGTTTAGACTTTCTTTGGTCCATTTTGGACGAGTTATTTGGTTATAAAAAACCAAGGATAGAATTCCTTCTCGAAGGATTGAAACCGATCATTAGCGGTTCTGTCAACACCCGAGTCACCGTGTGATTATGGGTAGAGATGTGGGCTCTGCCTCGTCTCCTGTGGAAATTCTCTCGTACTCTAATAGAGAGTAATGTTGGAGATGCTCCTGGGTTTCTTTTATAGACTCCCCACAAACTTTTTCAGGCGTTTCTCCGAGTTTCGTAGCATTTTCTCCAACTTGTTGACGTAGTAGTCACAGGTCAGAGAAGTGTGCGGAACAGAGGGATGGGCGGGCCGATACACTGGTCCCGACCCCGCGTAAGGTTTGGGCTTGACCCACAACCCACGCACAAATTTAGCTTGTTACGCTTGTGTTATAACGGTATAAACACGTTCTCTAACACCAATAGATGTCCAAATGAGTTTGAAACAACCATATTGTGACATATATATATACCGGGACTGACCAAAAATCTTTGTTTCAGCTCCCGATGGCCACGAAGCGGAGTAAGCGCGGTGCAGCAGCAGCCGAGGGGCGTGTTCCGAGTGGAGGGGACGAGGAGTACGACTCCTCACCCGTGTTGTCGGCAGGGCCTTCGACACATCCCGGGGCGCATATTCTCTCCGAGGAGGACATAGTGCCTGACGGTGCCGCGGCTCAAAATTGGGAGACGCGGTTTGCGGCGATGGAGAGTCATATAATGGCTCTCAAACCACCGGTGTCTCGTAAACGGCGAATGCTGAGTGTTCAAGAGGAGTCTTCTTTGGAGGATTTCTCGGAGACAGACTCAGAGATGGAGCTTAGGGCTCCTCCTTCTTCTACTAAATGGAGGAAGAAGAAGAAACATATCGTTTCTTCTGGTGATGATTTCACCAAGGAAAGGGGGAAGACTGGACTTCGCAAAAAGCGCAAGACCAAGTCCAAGAAGAAGAAGAAGAAGAGGAAAGATTCTTCTTCTTCCGACTCGTCCACAGATTCCACTTCCACGGAATCGGACTCAGACACGCGATATGAAGGTGTCTATGCTGCCATTGGGGGCAAAGTGGCTAAGAAAGTGGAGAAGCCAAGGGCTAAGCGTGTGAAAACCACTACGCTTATGCGGGAGAACATTAATGGCCATTTCCGCACGTTTAAACCGGCGGAGATTATTTCTAAGTTATCAGATGAGTTCACAGGCATTAAAGGTGTTCCCAACTCCATCATTAAGGAGATGGATCGAGATGTCAATATGACAGAGGACCGCAAGAGATTTGAGGGTGTGTTGCACACAGTGCATAAGGCGGTGCTTGGTACCCTAACAGCTATTGCTCCTGTAGCAAACAGAATGCAACGAGAAAATAAGTTCTCGTCTTTGGCTAAGACGATGGACAAAGGCATTGCATTGTTGGCGGCGGCAGGTAATTACCTGTCGTATCGAAGATATGAAAATGTCTTCAAGTCGGTTTGCACAGATGCTGGCAAAGAAGTGGCTCGCTCAAAGAAGGTTACCGATAATGATGGGGAAAGAGTTTACGCTCTTTCTTGCTCCAGAGCCGATTAAAGGGAAACCTTTAGATAACACGAAAATGTTTGGCGGTCAACTACAATACCTCTATAAAAAGGTAGAAACTGCAGCCAAGAGTGGCAAAAACATGGATGGTAAGAAGAAACAGGAAACTCCTCGTTTCAAAAGGTCACGAGGGGATTTTCGTCCGCGGCGGTTCACCAGGGTTACCAGACCGGGCTCAAACTTCGGTCAAGCTTTTCGGGGCCGGGGCGCTCGCTCAGGCTGGACCGACAACACCGCACGGCCACTAGGCCGAGGCGTCAACTCGCCGAGATCCTTCCCCAGGGGCGGGTCCAAGTAGAGGTTGAAACACAAACGTTACAAGTCCTTCCAGCCTCTAAAACCACAGAAACTGTAAGCAACTTTGTGGCTGGTAATATTAATAATCATATTTCTGAGTGGCACAAAATTACTAGTGACCAAGAAATTTTACAAATAGTTAGGGGTGTTCACATTCCATTCACACAAATTCCGGTACAAGGCAGGATACCTTTTCCTTATAACATTGAACCGGTTGAACGAGAGGCACTAACTAAACAGGTACAAAAATTCTTTGAGAAAGGAATTATACAAAAAGTGACATACTGTTCAGGAGAGTTTATTTCAAACATCTTCTCGAGACCAAAGCCTAATGGCGAGGTTCGAATGATCCTGGATTTAACAATCCTTAATAAAAGGGTTTACCAGGGGAACCAGATCGGGTTCAAACTTCGGTCAAGGTTTTCGGGGCCGGGGCGCTCGCTCAGGCTGGACCGACAACACCGCACGGCCACTAGGCCGAGGTATCAACTCGCCGAGACCCTTCCCCAGGGGCGGGTCCAAGTAGAGGTTGAAACACAAACGTTACAAGTCCTTCCAGCCTCTAAAACCACACAAACGGTAAGCAACTTTGTGCGGGTATTATTTAATAATCATATTTCTGATGGCACAAAATTACTATGCCCAAGAAATTTGACAAATAGTTAGGGTGTTCACATTCCCTTCACTCAAATTCCAATTCCGGTACAAGGCAGGATACCTTTTCCTTTTAACATTGAACCGGTTGAACGAGAGGCACTAACTAAACAGGTACAAAAATTCTTTGAGAAAGGAATTATACAAAAAGTGACATACTGTTCAGGAGAGTTTATTTCAAACATCTTCTCGAGACCAAAGCCTAATGGCGATGTTCGAATGATCCTGGATTTAACAATCCTTAATAAAATGGTTGAATATCGACATTTTAAAATGTTCTCGCTAGATACGGCACGAGATCTGATTACGCCAGATGCGTGGATGGCTAGTGTTGATTTACAAGATGCATATTATACGCTTCCCATAAGGGGAAAAGACCGGAAATTTCTTCGGTTTCTTTGGGATAACCAACTCTATGAGTTTACCTGCATGCCGAATGGTTTAGCTTGTGCCCCTCGTTTATTCACTAAACTGCTTAAACCTGTTTTCTCAGTAATGGCGCGGAAGAGTCATATAATGTTTCCATACATAGATGATTCCTTTATTATAGCATCAACACAAATTGATTGTGTGAATGCAGTTTTGGATTTATGTGCATTACTTACTAAATTGGGGTTTTATGTACATCCACAAAAGTCAGTGTTTAAACCAACAAAACAACTCAAATGTTTAGGGTTTATCCTGGATACACAGTCTCTTACAGTGTCGATAACAGAACAAAAACTAATTAAGTTTATGAATACAGCGACCCAGCTTATTAAGTTACCAAAACCTAAAATTAGACAGGTCGCAGTCCTTATTGGGATAATGATATCGTATGCACCCGCTATTCTATACGGAAGGCCCATATTAAATCTCTAGAAATAGATAAAAATTTAGCGTTAACACGAACTAAAGGGAATTTTGAGCGAAAGATGTTTATTTCGCAAGAAGGGCTACAGGATATTGGATGGTGGATGCAACACATAGCTAGTTCACCAAATCCAATCCGCATGGCGGAACCTAATACAGTAATTACTACTGATGCTTCGTTAGAAGGTTGGGGAGCTCATCGAGATGGGGTCACAACAGGAGGTAGATGGCTTGATGATGAAAATCAGACCATATTAATGCGCTAGAATTGCGTGCTATTTATCTGGGTTTATGTAGTTTAGTAAAGATACATAAATCACAAGTTAGAATACTAACTAATAATACTACTGCCATGGCATATATTCGTAACATGGGTGGAACCAAATCAAAGCTTTGCAATCAGTTGTCTAAACTGATTTGGAACTGGGCACAGGCTCAACAAGTCTGGCTGACTGTAGCGCATATTCCAGGGTCACAAAATACACTTGCAGACCATAAAAGTAGAAATTTCCATGACCATTTAGAATGGTCTCTCTCGACACCTTTGTTTAACTTCATTTGTGAAAAATGGGGTACACCTAAAGTTGGGGGGGGAGTGGGGTGGGAGCGGGGGGGTCTATGTGGGGGGGGTGGGGTGGGGTGGGGGACTCCCGCCCCGCCTCTAGACACGGACACCACCCCATGACACCGCTCAAGCTGTCACAAACATCCATTCATTCCCTTTGTTTGCATCACGAAATAATAACAAATTACCTTATTATGTTTCTTGGCATCCTGAACCGGAGGCTTGGAAAGTAGATGCATTTGCTATTACCTGGGAAAATAATTATTTTTATATTTTCCCACCGCTTAGCATTATCAGCCGAGTTGTCAGGAAAATCGGTTTGGAAAGGACACATGCTATACTGGTGGTGCCCGATTGGGACACGCAACCTTGGCTGCCAGCAGTTTCACAACTGGCAAAAGAACATATCCGATTCCCAAGAAAACTCGGGAATCTGACGCACCACGGACTGCTAGTGGTTCACGGCAACGTGTCAACGACGCCCCTATTGGCATTCCTTTTCTAAGGAAACAGCGGCAGCAATTTGGATTGGACAAAATTACTGAGAACAGGATAGTATCTGATGCCTGGAGGCCAGGAACGGTCAAAATGTACACAACCTATTTAAAGAAATGGGGTGTACATTGTTTGTTAATGAAAGTCAAGCCAACAAATCCAACAATTTCACAAGTAGCTCGTTTTCTTCGTTCTCTAGAGGATGAAGGACTATCCTTTGGGTCGATCAATGCGGCAAGATGTGCGTTATCAATCATATTACCGAGAATTGATGGCGAAGCAGTTGGAAAACATTATGTTCTTTGTTATCTACTTCGTTCAATTTATCAAAGGAATCCTCCAAAACCAAAGTATAGTCGGTTTTGGGATGTGTCGATAGTATTTAAGTTGTTTCAGGCTTGGCCTCACAACTCGTGGTTAGATATAAAACAATTAGGTTTTAAGGTCGCGGTCCTGTTATTATTAGTAACCGGACACAGAGGACAGACGATTGTTGCTTTATCTTTAACTGGATTAGACTGTAGGGAAACAAAACACTTTCCCGCTCCATCATCTGCATCAGTATATCGGGAATATCAAACTTACATATACATAAATTGTATAGTCCCTTTGGTTAGTTTAACCAGCTCACATTAGCTTGGATACATTTCCACAGCTATAGCACCTGCTCAGACTGATGACACCATCCATATATATATATACCTTCGAGACGGTATAAGATACCTGAATGGATAATGTCGGTTAGCCCTCTGGTAATATCAGACCTAATGAATAATGGCGATCCGACAACATAGCACACACATGAATATATGTACATCACCATGACACCCACACCCAATATGACTATGAGGCAGTCATCTTAGCAATTTTCGCCTGCTCCGAATAATGTTTGACTCATATTAGCCGATGGTTTAAAAGCCTTTTTAGTTTGATCAAGGAGTGACATAAATAAAGAATTGACGATGCCTAAGCAATCATTTTTCCACAAGCTCCATTAAAATTAAAGTCCGCTCACATTGACCAATATTTTGATCCGAAATCCAGTTATCAGTGATCTGGAATATCCATATATATATTACAGTAAGATTGTGTAATTAGGGATTTTGCGAAACTTTCAGGGATTTCATGAAATCCCTGTTTCACTTAGGGATCATGAAAATATCCCTAAAATCTCTAGGGATTTCGCATAATCACTGAAAAAAGCAATGCCATTTGACACAACTTTACTGGTCACATTTCAGAGAAATTGTGAAATAGCAGTGATTCTTTTGATAATGATTCTTTGATAGGCATTTAAGCTTGCGAATTACATACTTTCTGTAATTATTATACAATTGCAATTATATGGTATTGTAATGAATAATTCAGACTTAACCAAAAGCTCTTACTTGTTTTGGTCTATATTTGAACAGTTGTTGTAGTAGTCAGTTAGGTCTCAGTCACAGTATGGCTTGCAACCATTTTGCAACAACTTTGTGACCAAAAGCTGACGACCTTGTGACCAACACAAAAAAAAGTGGAAAAAACATGGCGATTGGTCACCAACTGGTCAGCGACCGATCGTTGAACATTAGTTTGACTGTTAGAATGAGTGTGAGGGTGGGACTTAGGGTAAGCGTGGGAGTTAGGGTGAGTGTGATGATGGGAGTCAGGGTGGGTATTGTAGGTGGAAGTTAGGGTGAGTGTGAGGGTTGGAGTCAAGGTAGGTCTTAGGGTGAGTGTGAGGGTGTGAGTCAGGGTAGGTGTGCCGTCCTGATATGACCTTGGATGTTGCTAGGACGTAAAACAACAACAAACAAACAAACAAACAGGGTAGGTGTTAGAGTGAGTGTCAGGGTAGGAGTCAGGGTATATGTTAGGATGAGTGTGTGGGTGTGAGTTAGGGTGAGTGTGAGGGTGGGTATTAGGGTGAGTGTGAGGGTAGGAGATAGCGTGAGTGTGATTGTGGGAGTTAGGGTGTGCATGAGGATGGGTATTATTGGGAGTGTGAGCTGGGAGTCAGGGTAGCTGCTAGAATGAGTGTGAGGGCAGTTAGGATAAATGTGGGAGGTAGGGTGAGTGTTAGGGTGAGTAAAACAGTTGGATTTAGGGTGAGTGTGAGTGGGAGTTAGTTAGGGTAAGTGTGATGGTGGCAGTCAGGGTGGGTATTAGGGTGAGTGTGAGGGTGGAAGTTAGGGTGAGTGTGTGAGTCAGGGTAGGTGCTAAGATGAGTGTGAAAGTGTGAGTCTGGGTGAGTATTAGGGTGAATGTGACGGTGGGAGTCGGGTGTTATGATCAGCGAACGTTCATCGGTCAGTCACAACAGCGCTATGGTCACTGAACCAGTTGCCAACCAAAATGCACCCACTGAGTGTGCAATCGATCAGCAACACACCTCCATTGCACTGCCAAATTCACCATATATTGCAATGTATTCAATGTAATTGCTAGTGTTGCCAGATATGTTAAATAATACTAAATATTTATTTGATAAATGTACATGTCATTATTAATATGGATAATTCTCAAAGTGGCAATGAGTCGATCGAAGTACCATACACTCATTATGAACTGACACTGATGCTCAGTCACAACTACCCACACTTCATCCCACCTAGCATTATTCCTATACATTAATATGTGTGCGGACCATGTTTGAACCCCAACCTGCGACTACTGCTGCCACTTAGCACTATTTTACTCCACCAGCCTCTTATGTCACAACTGCCTCCCAAGTTCAAACAGTCAATTGCCGCTTGGACATAAACACTTGAGGTCAGGGCATTCTACAGTATATGTTGTTTGATTCAAAGCCCGAATCTACCAAAATACCTAAACTAAGCAACAAAATGGGCAAGCAGCAAGATGTGAGTGAGGATCTTCAAACCCTACTGGTAAACACCAGGGGCCGTATGCACGAATTGGGTTTAGGGCCGTAACCGCGGCTAGGCTAGCTCCACAGGCTAAATGTCAGTAATTGCATACCGATTTCTCACATTTAGCCGTGTGGAGCTAGCCTAGCCGCGGTTACGGCCCTAACCCCGATTCGTGCATACGGCCCCAGAGGTTACCTATGGTCAGTCATTGCAAAACCTCTGGCAACAGGCCAATACCTTAATTATGGTGGTGCCACTTAGCATTATTCTTATACCTTAATACCACTTCAAACCCGGATTTGTACCTACTGCCACCAGCTAGCGCTACTTTACTCCTCCAGCCTTTGATGTGTCAACTGCCTCCCAGGTTCAAATGGTGACTCCCTGCCTGGACACAAATCAGTGAGGGGAGGCCATTCTACAGTTTTTGTTGTTGGATTCAAAGCACCAACCTACTAAAAGGAGCACACAGCAAGATGCGAGTGAGGATGCCCAAACCCCACTGACAAAAACCAGAGGTTGCCATGTTCAGTCATTGTGAAAACTCCAACAACACACCAAATTGTAAACAAACCTACATTATATGTGAGAAAACAGATTCAACAAGGACTTTCATTGATCACCTCAACATGGTGACTAAAGGTATCCTTGCATACATAGATGCATTGGAGACCAGGCTGCTGTCCATTAACCTGCCCTGTAGTCAGCTGTTAGAAAGCATGCAAAATGGGAGCTGTGAAGCAATATATGAGGAACACTCAGCTTCAGCAATGACACAGGACCAATGCCACATCAGTAGCTGTTCCAACACTCCAATGCATTCACCCTGTCACCACAAACATCATTCCTGCTGAGACAAAGGGAGATACTGTCAACGCATGATATGGACATAGGAAATCATCATCAACCTCATTCGGAACACAATCATAGGGACATGATCAACCAACTATTGGCCACTACTATTGGCTCAACATGCTGAATCAAAAGAGGTACTTTCCTGATGGTTTGTGACCGTATGGGTAAAGTTATCCTAGTGAAAAGTACTTGGTTTGCATATTTCTGCGTCTTATTCCATATATGTCAGGATCTGACCATCCCATAACGTTGGGTCAATCCTATCTGTGAACACAGAACCAGTTGGCCACCATGGATACACTTGCATCATGCGGCCAGAATATGTGTTCACAATGATGGAAGATGGTAGACATCCTTGAGGTTGGGAAGACATTTACATTTTAAAGGATGTCCAAAAAAACATTGCAGGATTTTCAGGAGAATGACCAGCAGCCTTGCCAGAAACAGTACATAATGGAGGATGTGTTGTGCTGTTGACCAGAAGCTTGCCAACTACACAGACACCCATTAAGCTCTTAACCATTGATATTGATACTGTCGACTATTGCGTTGCTGTCTCTACAACCCCATTGTTTATGTGTAGAATTTGGAGAATAGTGCTTTCCAATACACTGTTATTTTATAATGATAATCATTTATGGTGTACATAATGTGCATATTAAGTGATGAAAAAAGTTCATTTCAAAATATCATTCATTATTATAATAATCTGCATATAAAGTAGTGCCTACACATACTGCTGTCTGTTTTGTTTGATTCCTACTGTGGATGACATGGCACTCAAGGTGTAGTAAACCACATTCAGGGATTTCGTGAAATAACTGGAGCATCATTTCAGTGATTACACGAAATCCCTAGACATTTTATGGATTTCATGAAATCCCTAAGTGAAACAGTGATTTCGCGAAATCCGTGAAAGTTTTAGGGATTTCGTGAAATCCCTGATTACACGATGTTACTGCAACATATATACATATATATATATATATACATATACACATATAAACATATCTACATATACATATATATATAATACATATACATATACTAATATATATACATATATATAGACATATATACATACATATATGCACATATATAGTGGTCAGCTCTAGCCAGACCATTAATGCATGTGACCAACAATTTGATAACTGCATTGTGTGTAAACTTATGTTATTCCAGTTCAAGGGGGTAGCGGGGATTGAAGTAAAATTGTCGCATAGCATGAGTCGGCCATTATCGTTTTACATATCATACCCCAAACAATTTCTCAATATTCACTGCATTGACGATATTAATTATTATTCAAATCAATTGATTATCCAAATGTAACGGCAAACTTCACTGGAACAAATATGGAATCCATGTCTAATTGTCGGTTGGTATGAGCGTGACATGATGAAAGGAATTCATGCCTGATTTAGGTTGGTGTGAGCGCGGCATAGTGTATGGAATCCATGTTTGATTGTCGGTTGGTATGAGCGAGGCACGGTGTATGCAATCCATGTTTGATTGTCGGTTGGTATGAGCGTGACATTGTGTATAGAAGCCATGTCTGATTGTCGGTTGGTGTGAACGTGGCATGCTGCATACAACCCATCTTTGATTGTCGGTTGGTGTGCACACAGCCTGGTGCATAGAACCCATGTCTGATTGTTAGTTAGTGTGCGCGTGGCATGGTGCATATAACCCAGGTCTGATTGTTTGTTGGTGTGTGTGTGTGGCATGTTGTATAGAATCCATGTCTCATTGTCAGTTAGTGTGCACACAGGATGGTGTACATAATCCATGTTTGATTGTTGGTGGTGTGCGTGTGGCATGGTGTATAGAATCCATGTCTGATTGTCAGTTAGTGTGTGCACAGCATAGTGTACAGAATCCATGACTGATTTTGGTTGGTGTGCACATGGCATGCTATATAGAATCCATGTCTGATTGTCAGTTAGTGTGCGCGTAGCATGGTGCAAAGAAGCCATGTGTAATTGTCAGTTATTGTGCGCATGGCATGATGCATATAACCAATGTTTGACTTTCGGTTGGTGTGCATGCGGCATGGTACATATAACCCATGTCTGATTGTCGGTTGGTGTGCGCGCGGCATGGTGTCGTGCTGTAGATGTGCGGAGTGTGTCGCCTGCTCCTAATTGGCTGCGTCTGTGCAGATAATTGCAACCTTCTAACAGCGGTGTCACCATCCCAATACCAGCTCACTACCTCCCGGGCCATCACGTCGCAGCCCCGTCTGTCTGCAATCCCCCACTCCTGACACTGCCTATCCCGGCCCAGGTCTACTAACACTGTGCCACACAGTTGCCGATTAACACAGTGTAAAGACAGCCCCAGTAATGTCTTTAGTTTTAATTCGATTTATAATAATATGTGCACAGAATCCATACCGTATATGTTAGAATGTATAAACTGTACAGAGACACCATCGTGTTGAGTGAACCTGCTGACCCGGATCTCAGTAATCTATCAACTGGGTTCTAAAGCCTCCAGAAGGATGTGGGTGCAGGGAAATTGGATGTGTGTTTGGGTTGTGGTGGACATGTTTATGAGTATTGAATGATGGGGAACCCCCAACAGGCACACACAACCTATACTGGGAAACACTAAGTAGCCAGCCAGATAAAGGTTGTATCTATACATTAAAGAAAGTGTATTAGCAGACCGATCTATCGGAAGTCACGAGTCAGTTGGTGTCATCAGAGATACCCAGAATGCATTACCGACCTATGCAGTTGGCACAGTTAAAGCTGCATATTCCGATAATTGTTTATTTGTTTGGTTGGTTGTTTGAGTTTCACATTCTAGCAACATCTAAGGTCATATCAGGATGGGTACCGATTTGTTACACTGACAGTGTGCACTCGTGGCGACTTTATAGTGCTGCCCCACTGGGAGCACCATGACCTGATATCCCACTCAGTCAAATTATCCTCACACTGAGCCACCCAGTCCTTGCCCTACCCTAGTAATGTCGAGCATCAGGCTAGGTACTGACAAGTATCAATTTTGTAAGTCAATGGCTTGAAGTGACCAGGATTCGAACACCCGACGTTCCGCACTGGAATCCTGCACTCTACCCATTCGGCTACTGCGTCCAGTCGCAGTCCGATGAAAGTATCACATTGTCGAAACCAGAAGACTTATCCAGGTTCAATCTTAAAGTTGCATAGTCCGATGGTTTTGAATTTCGGTATCTTTTCTGAGATAAATATATTAGATCGATCACTAGTATCTACTTTACATTAGTTCAAAGTTACTTTTATTTTAAATGGTAAACTTTTGAGATATTTTGAGTGCAAACATGAAAAATTTGTTTTGGCAAGCTTGCCAAAACTCTGACACCATAGACTTCTGCAGTAACAGGTTCTATTAAATTGACTCTGTATTGCCTTTTATGCAGAAACAAATGCTTAATAAGTGCATCAGTATCTAAGTTAGATATGTGAAATAAAATCTAGATAATTGGTATTGTTTTGAAAATTTGATATTTCATCGGACTATGCAGCTTTAAGTGCTGGCGCACTCATTAACATGTGTTGCTGTATGGAAGGAATGCTAAGTCAATGTAATTGAATGCGTCAGTGCTAAATCCTATGCTATCCAACATTTTGACCTGCATGTCTACATTAATTTGTCATGTTTAAATTGTCTCCACAGTTAAACCCATTGAAATGAAATTACTTCAATCTAAAGTGAAATAGATGATCACATGCATACATTTAATCTATTAAGAAAAAAACAACCTAAAAAAAACCCCCACAAAACCATTGCAGAAGCTCAAAGCCATGACGACACAAAAATCTGATGGGGCAATATTGATTGATTTGAGCCACGCCTGCTAAAAGGTGACACTTGAACGCACTACTCAGTGTCACCACTGTCATTCCAGTATACTACTCAGTGTCAACTGCACAGTAACCACCACACACTCCCATACATGGTTCTACTGGGCACAGATGAAATTAAGGTTTACGCATTCTAACCATTTGTAATTATTGGCAAATTTTCTCCTCACAGTGCAATATCTGCAATCGCTCTAATTTTGGTCATCCATGTGAGGAATCTTTGTTTGTTTGTATCTTTGTTTGGAAATATGTGAAAACTTATTGTAATAACGCTTTCACTATGTGATCTACCTTTGCATCCAAGCACATAACGGTAAATCGTGACATTGTTTGGGGTTTTGCTAGGAACAGTTGTGCAACTAACCGCGTTTCCGAATCAAGCGGATCGGGGTGCGTGATGAGTCGATGGAGTCGATGGAGGATTTTGTTTTTAACATTTTGATTAGCAACAATTGCTAATCAATTTGGAAATTGATTAGCGATCTATATAACTTGTTTCGTGATTTGGGATACAATACCGAACAAAATGTTCCTTGTGTAATATATACACTCAGGGAGCATTTTGTTTTGAAAACTTTGATCAATTTGGAAATTGATTAGCGATCTACATAACTAGTATCATGATTCGCGACATGATACCAAACAAAATGTTCTGTGGAGTCTATTGAAAGTCCATACTAAAGATCTTGTCAGTGACACAATTGGGTTACAAAAAAAAGGGAGGCTTAAAATATAGGCACAGACAGACAGACTGTCTTACACTGCAAAATGTGCCAGACACAGTCTATCCATCCATTTGACCCAGCATCCCTCATACCAGGTCATTAATATTGATGATACTGTGGTGGGGGTGATGAAAATGGGAAATATTGCACCTAGAGTGGGACTCGAACCCACATCTCTTTGCATTCCGGGCCAGTGTGCTAACCATTACACCACCTAGGCTCCCTAATATCAACACACTACCCACACCTACCTGTCTATGCGGCTCTTTGCCTGACAGGTCAGTGCAGACCACTACACTCGTCCCCCTGGAATTGTAAGTCTTTTAATGCTTACAATTACATACATACAGGCAATGCACTTACATACATACACAGGGTAGGTTCAACAACTATACATTGCGTAGCTTGTACAGGATCATGGTCACGGCAACCAGTGTGGTGGGGGTGATGAAAATGGGAAATATTGCGCCTAGAGCGGGACTCGAACCCACATCTCTTTGCATTCCGGGCCAGTGTGCTAACCATTACACCACCTAGGCTCCCTGATATCAACACACTACCCATACCTACCTGTCTATGCGGCTCCTTGCCTGAGAGGTCAGTGCAGACCACTACAATACCATGAATCAACAGCCAGTACATGGCATGCTATTAAATTTACTAACTATTCATTGTGTTTATATATTAGAAAATATATTAAATCCCAAAAGCTGTGAATGTTTCTCATTATTTACATCAAAATACAAATCTGCACAATGTAATACATTATCAGAATTTAAATATGAAGAGTAATTTAGTGGTAATGGTGTAGTCTACCATAGACTGAGCAGTCTACTCACTACAGAATGAGTCTATGGAAAGCTGCTTTGTGAATAACACACTGCTAAATAAATGCTGGTGAAGCAGCCATCATGCACTGATGAGGGTGAGAGCTCGGCTGATTGGTTTAGCCCAGAGGTGAGGGACACTCGCCCCAAGGTAGTCAGTCACGTGGTCTCGTTATCCTGCATTCTGGATTGCCTGCAGCGCCACCTAGTGAATCTAGCGTACATTCATTGAGATCACAATCTGTCATGTAGGGCAGTTCGTATGGATATGTAGTGGGGGGTTGATGAAAATGCGAAATATTGCGCGGGAACCGAACCCACATATTTTCTATTCTGGGCTAGTGTGCTAACTATTACACAACCTAGGCTCCCTGGTGTTATCGCCTTTTCCACGCCCACCTATCTGTGTGGCTCCTTGCCTGAGAGGTTAGTGCAGAGGTTATTGACATCAATACCTAAAAATCTTATTTTCCTTGCAGGGGAGAGCAATTGTTTTTAACTGATACAAAAACCCCCCCAGCAAAATATAGCAAGAACACATTGGTGATAGACCCCTGCCTCTCTCTCGGTACTACACATACAGGAAATAACGACTTTAAAAGTACAACATAGGTAACACTTTTCATGGAATCACTAACAGGACTAATTATATAATATATAGTATAGTATATATTATATAATATAGCAATCTAAGCAAGGGCATGCTTTCTAAAGAAGCACTATTTGGGGGTTTTGTACACATTAAAATAACAAAATACTACTTCTTGGCATTGATACCATAGGGAAAGGACTAGTTTGCTCAGTATCAGAATAATGTGACTGAGAGGGATATCAGGTCATGGTGCATGCAGCTTGCTCTCCCAGTGGGCCAGCACTATAAATTCACCATGAGTGCGCACTTCCACAAGTCAGTATCCATCCTGATATGATCATCCATCTTACTAGGATTTAAAACCACAACACACAAACATGCTACTGTACTTTAATTTGAAGTAATTTATTTTAAACATTTAACTATGAAGACATTTGAAGTGGACAAACAAGCTAAATTATTGTTGGTGTGCATGTGGAAATGTTAGACATGACCTTTGCCTATCCATCTTGACACGGACGCGGAAATGCCTGAAGGCTAGAAAGTTATTGTGCCAGTCGGCTTTATGCAGCCGCCAGCTCCTCTCTGGTTCTACTGGAGATGCCCCTTCACAATTAAGAATAATTGGGAAGTGGTCACTCCCGCAGACGTCATCCCAGACCCTCCACGAATGAGATTGATGGCAGAGTGTGTTCCGTAGCCAGGATGTAAATATGTGTATGAACCATCGTTCAATAGACACAGAGCATGACCGGCCACAAGTCCTCAATTCTCTTGCCTTTAGCATTCCTATTGTCACCTCCCCCTGCAAATTTACATTCAATGTGTGCACTTCTAGCTAAATTCAGGGATGAAAGTAGTCTCCGGCCAAAAACGCGGAAATCAAGCGAGATAATTACAACGACGGCGAACTTTCCCCCATAGGATTAGAACTGGCGGGGAATTGCGGAAAAATGGCGGAGTTAGGTTTCAAGTATCCTTATTGTGGCTATATTATCATCCATATTTAACTCTTGTTTGGTTGTTGGCGTCTTAGGTCATGGCAACATCTAAGGTCATATCAGGACAGGTACCGACTTGTGACAGTGCACACTCATGTTGACATTATAGTGCTGCCCCACTGGAAGACCAGGCCACCATGACCTGATATCCTACTCAGTCACATTATCCTGACACTGAGCCAACCAGTCCTTGCCATATCCTAATAATGATGAGCACCTGGCTAGGAGGCAACAAGTACCAATTTTATAAGTCATTGGTTTGACTCGACCTGGAATTGAACTCCCGACCTTCCGCACGGGTAGCCAGCGCTGTACCCACTCGGTCACCTTGACTGGTAATGATGATCATTATGACATATATTAATGAGAACAACAACAGCCTCAATTCTAATCATAATAATAATAATACATCAATCAATAACCATACAAGTATAACACCACACAACTCACAACTAAACCAACTGCCATATATTATGTCCACATAACCTTATAATAACACAGTCAGGGCACTCAGCCAAATAAGAAAGGGGGATGGGTGGGTAAAAGTTAACCTAACTGACTTACTACCCTGAAGCAAATGGGCTAATACAAGGTGGGTAACATACCACATTTGTCCACAAGGTAGCGCCACTGTAGCCCTGCCGCGGGCCACCACCACACCTGCCCTCGTCACATTATGGCGTATGGCGGGAGCGTATGGCGGCGTAGCCGCTTTACGTCATATACGTCGGCATACGCCGTATACGCTACTCATACGCTACTCATACGCTACTCATACGCTACTCATACGCTACTCATACGCCGCCAGATGCCGGCTTATGTGAAGCGTATGAGGCATACGCCGCCATACGCTTTCATAAATCCGTCCGTCCAATTTTTTTTGTGCATGCTAAAAAAAACTAGACCTATGAGGGCTTTCTTTGGTCCATTTTGGACGAGTTATTTGGTTATAAAAAACCAAGGATAGAATTCCTTGGTACCCTAACAGCTATTGCTCCTGTTGCAAATAGAATGCAAAGAGAAAATAAGTTCTCGTCTTTGGCTAAGATGATAGACAAAGGAATTGCATTGTTAGCGGCGGCAGGTAATTACCTGTCGTACCGAAGATATGAGAATGTCTTCAAGTCGGTTTGCACAGATGCTGGCAAAGAAGTGGCTCGCTCAAAGAAGATTACGGATAATGATGGGAAAGAGTTTACGCTCTTTCTCGCTCCAGAGCCGATTAAAGGGAAACCTTTAGATAACACGAAAATGTTTGGCGGTCAACTACAATACCTCTATAAAGAGGTAGAAACTGCAGCCAAGAGTGGCAAAAACATGGATGGCAAGAAGAAACAGGAAACCCCTCGTTTCAAAAGGTCACGAGGGGATTTTCGTCCACGACGGTTCACCAGGGGAACCAGACCGGGCTCAAACTTCGGTCAAGCTTTTCGGGGCCGGGGCGCTCGCTCAGGCTGGACCGACAACACCGCACGGCCACTAGGCCGAGGCGTCAACTCGCCGAGACCCTTCCCCAGGGGCGGGTCCAAGTAGAGGTCAAAACACAGACGTTACAAGTCCTTGCAGCCTCTAAAACCACACAAACTGTAAGCAACTTTGTGGCTGGCAATATTAATAATCATATTTCTGAGTGGCACAAAATTACTAGTGACCAAGAAATTTTACAAATAGTTAGGGGTGTTCACATTCCCTTCACACAATTTCCGGTACAAGGCAGTATACCTTTTCCTTATAACATTGAACCGGTTGAACGAGAGGCACTAACTAAACAGGTACAAAAATTCTTTGAGAAAGGAATTATACAAAAAGTGACATACTGTTCAGGAGAGTTTATTTCAAACATCTTCTCGAGACCAAAGCCTAATGGCGAGGTTCGAATGATCCTGGATTTAACAATCCTTAATAAAATGGTTGAATATCGACATTTTAAAATGTTCTCGCTAGATACGGCACGAGATCTGATTACACCAGATGCGTGGATGGCTAGTGTTGATTTACAAGATGCATATTATACGCTTCCCATAATGGAACAATACCGAAAATTTCTTCGATTTATTTGGGATAACCAACTCTATGAGTTTACCTGCATGCCGAATGGCTTAGCTTGTGCGCCACGTTTATTTACTAAATTGCTTAAACCTGTTTTCTCGGTAATGGCGAGGAAGGGTCACATAATGTTTCCATACATAGATGATTCTTTTATTATAGCATCAACACAAATTGGTTGTGTGAATGCAGTTTTGGATTTATGTGCATTACTCACTAAATTGGGGTTTTATGTACATCAACAAAAGTCAGTGTTTAAACCAACAAAACAACTCAAATGTTTAGGGTTTATTCTGGATACACAGTCCCTTACAGTGTCGATAACAGAACAAAAACTAATTAAGTTTATGACTACAGCGACTCAGCTTATTAAGTTATCAAAGCCAAAAATTAGACAGGTTGCTGTTCTTATTGGCATAATGACATCATATGCACCTGCTGTGTTATATGGGAAGGCCCATATTAAGTCGCTAGAAATAGATAAAAATTTAGCGTTAACACGAACTAAAGGCAATTTTGAGCGAAAGATGTTTATTTCGCAAGAAGGGTTACAGGATATTGGATGGTGGATGCAACATATAGCAAGTTCACCAAATCCAATCCGCATGGCGGAACCTAATACAGTAATTACTACTGATGCTTCGTTAGAAGGTTGGGGAGCTCATCGAGATGGGGTCACAACAGGAGGTAGATGGCTTGATGATGAAAAATCAGACTATATTAATGCACTAGAATTGCGTGCTATTTATCTGGGCTTACGTAGTTTAGTAAAGATAAATAAATCACAGGTTAGAATACTAACTGATAATACTACTGCCATGGCATATATTCGTAACATGGGTGGAACCAAATCAAAGCCTTGCAATCAGTTATCTAAACTGATTTGGAACTGGGCACAGGCTCAACAAGTCTGGCTGACTGTAGCGCATATTCCAGGGTCACAAAATACACTTGCAGATTATAAAAGTAGAAATTTCCATGACCATTTAGAGTGGTCTCTCTCTACACCTTTGTTTAACTTCGTTTGTGAAAAATGGGGTACACCTGAAGTTGACTTATTTGCATCACGAAATAATAACAAGTTACCCTGTTATGTTTCTTGGCATCCTGAACCGGATGCTTGGAAAGTAGATGCATTTGCTATTACCTGGGAAAATAATTATTTTTATATTTTCCCACCGTTTAGCATTATCAGCCGAGTTGTGAGAAAAATCGGCTTGGAAGGGACACATGCTATACTGGTGGTGCCCGATTGGGACACGCAACCTTGGCTGCCAGCAGTTTCACAACTGGCAAAAGATCATATACGATTCCCAAGAAAACTCGGGAATCTGACGCACCACGGACCGCTAGTGGTTCACGGCGACGTGTCAACGACGCCCCTATTGGCATTCCTTTTCTAAGGAAGCAGCTACAGCAATTTGGATTGGACAAAATTACTGAGAACGTTCTCTAGAGGATGAAGGACTTTCCTTTGGATCGATTAATGCGGCGAGGTGTGCGTTATCAATTATATTACCTAGAATTGATGGCGAAACAGTTGGAAAACATTATGTTATTTGTTATTTACTTCGTTCAATTTATCAAAGGAATCCTCCAAAACCAAAGTATAGTCGGTTTTGGGATGTTTCTATAGTATTTAAGTTGTTTCAGGCTTGGCCTCACAACTCGTGGTTAGATATAAAACAGTTAGGTTTTAAGGTCGCGGTCCTGTTATTGTTAGTAACCGGACACAGAGGACAGACGATTGTTGCTTTATCCTTAACTGGATTAGAAATAGACAAGCAACAAGCTACGTTTGATTTAGAAAAATTGCTTAAATCGAACACGTTAGGTGACCCTTTATCAACGGTTCACTTAGACTGTTTTCCGAATGATCGGAAATTATGTGTTGTGTCGGCCATACGGGCTTATATATACAAGACAAAGGATTTACGTGCATCACAACAACTATTAGTGAGCTTTATAAAGCCACATAAGGCGATTTCACGAGACACACTTGCCAGATGGACAATTACGGTGTTGAAATTGGCTGGAGTGGATACGGGTAAATACTCTTCCCACTCAACTAGAGGAGCCATGGTCTCCAAGGCACGGGTGCTTGGTATTTCTGTGAAAAGAATACTAGCGCATGCAGGCTGGAAGACGGCTAAGTCGTTTGCAAAACATTATAATAAACGACTAGAAAAGCCTACCGGCGTTGCAAAGCGTCTTCTCGCCAACTAACAAGAATAGGTGAGAACAAAAATTTAGAATGTTATAATAATAAGAAAGAATGATATTAAGGATAAAAATGAATTATGTAAAGGTCTCCCTAGCCTGAGGCTAGCCTGAGGCTGTTTACCGAGGTAAAATAGTATAGTTATACGAGTCTTACCTTGGTACAGATGATGGATAACTGTTGTTTTCCCGAGGTATAAGCCTCGGATAGATGTGGGCTAGGGCCCACCCACCACGCCCTACCACGTCTATTCCGTTGGTGTACCATTACGGGAAAATCATAGTATCCATTGTATTGAAAGATCATTTTTATCCTGAATAAGTAGGTTAAAATTGCTGGTACCTCACGTGCTTCCTTCTCCCTAGCCCACGTCTACCCGAGGCTTATACCTCGGGAAAACAACAGTTATCCATCATCTATACCCAGGTAAGATTCGTATAACTATACTATATATATATATATATATATATATATATATATACATATATATATACGTGTATATACCATATAATATAAAACCATATATAAACTATATAAATATATATATATATATATATATATATATAAGGTCCACACGCCTCCCCGCGAGACAATACCTGAGTTAATGTTCGCTAAAAGCTACCATACCCGAAGGTCACCCAATGAGCTGATAAATACTAATGCATGTGTTATGAGCTGGGTGAGCGATAATAGGGGATAACTGAGAGGACGTAGGGGATTATTATCTCAAGGAAGTTCACGTGTTCTCCGGCCTGGTGCTGGCAGGTGTAATGGGTTAGGGTATGCTGGGTACCCGGCTTGTACAGCTGCAGCATTAGGAGTAAATAGCGCTCCTTCGGTGAGGCTACACTGGGTAGAGGTGCCATGGTCTCCAAGGCTCAGTTATTAGCACATCGCTGCACCTGATGTTTATCACGTGTATTACGTTGGTTGGTTATTGGAGTTTTACGTCCTAGCAACATCTGAGATCATATCAGGACGGGTACCGATTTGTGACAGTGCATACTCATTGTGCCCTTATAGTACTGCCCCACTGGGAGACCAGGCCACCAGCACCATGACCTCATATATCCCACTCAGTCACATTATCCCGATACTGAACCGACCAGTCCTTGCCCTATTCTAATAATGCGAAGCACCTGGGGCCGTATGCATGGCGCAGGGGTAGCGCTCTACCTCTCGGGGTAGTGGGGATTTCCGGGGTAGCGGCGAAAAGTTGCTATGCATGTGACCGGGGTAAGGATACCCAGGGGGGGTAAAAGTAGGGTAAGCTACCCCCACTCAGTAGCAGGTATAAGGGCTGGGGTAGGGACCTACTCGGGCCAAATCTATCAAATGCGATCATATTTAACAGAATTACATACCCAATAAGTGAAATTTTATCAATTTAACCTTAAATTCGAAGCGTTATTAAGGCTACCGCCGCATTGGCGGCAATATTAATAGTTATATTTTCGAATCGACGAACGTACAGTAAACAAACCGCCGCCGCTGTCAGTTTGGAAAGCGACGTCGATGCGGCGGCCGCGGCGATTTGTTTACTTGGAAATCCCTCTGCGTTTGTAGCCATATATTAGGCTCAAATCTATTAAATGCTATCATATTTAACAGAATTATATACGCAATAAGTAATATTTCATGAAATTAACCCTAAATTCGAAGCAATATTAATGCTGTCGCCGCAACGGCGGCGATATTAATATTTCCGATTCGACGAATGCAAGCAACCGCCGCCGCCGCCAGTAATGGCCCTGTCATACTACGACGTTTCTCACCGGCGACCCGTCAGCGTTGAAAATAAAATTAAAGCGTCGAGTCTGTGTCTGTGTCTCTGTCTGTGTCTCTGTGTCTTTCTCTGTATGTGTCTCTGTATGTGTCTGTGTCTCTGTGTCTGTCTCTGTATGTGTCTCTGTGTCTGGCTCTGTATGTGTCTCTGTCTGTGTCTGTCTCTGTATGTGTCTGTGTCTCTGTGTCTCTGTCTGTGTCTCTGTCTGTGTCTCTGTGTCTGTGTCTGTGTCTGTCTCTGTATGTGTATCTGTCTGTGTCTCTGTCCATGTCTCTGTCTGTGTCTCTGTCTGTGCCTCCGTCTGTCTGTGTCTGTGCCTCTGTCTCTCTCTCTGAGACACACAGACACACACAGACACACACAGAGACACATAGACACACACACAGATACACAGAGACATGCACACATACACAGAGACACAAATACACACACACATACACAGAGACACACACAGACACAGAGACACAGACAGACAGAGACACAGAGACACACACAGACACAGAGACACAGACAGACAGAGACAGACACACAGAGACACAGAGACACACACACAGACAAAGAGACACAGAGACACATACATAGACACATACACAGACAGAGACATATACACAGACACAGCCAGAGACACAGACACTCAGAGACACACACAGACAGAGACACATACATAGACAGACACAGAGACACAGACACACAAGCAGAGACACAGACAGAGACACATACAGAGACACATACAGAGACAGACACAGACATGGAGACACAGACAGAGACACAGACACATACAGAGACAGACACAGAGAGAGACACATACACAGACAGAGACAGAGACACAGACAAAGACAGAGACACAGACAGAGACACAGACAGAGAGACACAGACCGATACACAGACAGAGACACAGACACTCAGAGACACAGAGACACACACACAGACAGAGACACATACATACAGACACAGAGACACAGGCAGAGACACAGACCGAGACACATACAGAGACAGACACAGCGACACAGACAGAGACACAGAGACACAGACAGAGACGTTTCGCCAAAAAAGGACACACGTCGCCGCGCGTTGGAGAGAAATGTCGTAGTGTGACAGGGGTATATGGAACGCCACATCGAGGCGGCGGCGGCGATTTGTTTACTTTACATTCGTCGATTCAACACTATTAATATCGCCGCCAATGCGGCGGTACCCTTAATAACGGTTCGAATTTAGGGTTAAATTGATCAAATTTCACTTATTGCGTATGTAATTCTGTTAAATATGATCGCATTCAATATATTTGAGCCTAATATATGGCTACAAAAGCAGAGGGATTTCCCAAATCTATAAATAACTGCTAGGGTACCTACCTCCTCGCCGATTTGGCTTCATGCATACCCCATGACCCATTTCCTACCCCGGGCAATAGCTACCCCGAACTCGGTCCTTACCCCCGGGGGCGATAACTTACTCGTCATGCATACGGCCCCTGGCTAGGAAGCGACAACTATTTTTTAAGTCATTGGTTTGACTCGACCTGATATCCCACTCAGTCACATTATCCTGACACTGAGCTAACCAGTTCTTGTCAAGCTACAAAGCGACCAGTATCAATTTTGTAAGTCATTGGTTTGACTCGACCGGGAATCGAAATCCCGATCTTCCGTATGGTAGGCTTGCGCTCTACCAATTCAGCCACCACGTCTGGTCACTGAATAATGGCCCAGGGGCCGTATGCAGGAGTCAGTGTTAGCGGGGTAAAACGGTGTTTGGCGGGAATTCCGGTTTAGCGGCGAAAAATGGTATGCACGAGTCAGTGTTAGGCCTAACACCAAACGCTTAACCGGTGTTACGTTACCCCTAAAAGATATTAGGTTTAGCGAGTTTATTAGTCCCAAATCTATTCAATGCTGTCATATTTAACAGAATTACATACGCAATAAGTATAATTTGACCAATTTAACCCTAAATTCGAAGCATTATTAAGGCTACTGCCGCATTGGCGGCGATATTAATAGTTATATTTTCGAATCGACGAACGAAAGGTAAACAAATCCCCGCTGCCGCCGCATCGACGTCGCTTTCCATACTGGCGGCGGCGGCGGCGGCGGTTTGGTTACTTTACGGTCATCGATTCGAAAATATAACTTTAAATATTGCCGCCAATGCGGCGGTAGCCTTAATAGCGCTTCGAATTTAGGGTTAAATTGATAAAATTTCACTTATTGCGTATGTAATTCTGTTAAATATGATCGCATTCAATAGATTTGAGCCTAATATATGGCAACAAACGCAGAGGGATTTCCCAAATCTATAAATAAATTCACGTTTAGCTATAATGAAAGTGTTACTCGCTCCTGCATACAACTTGACACAGTTCCCGACGTCGGTGATAGCTAAACGGTAACAGGTTCTAACAGCAAACCCCGCTAACACTGACTCCTGCATACGGGCCCAGGGGTCTAAATTGAAGCAGGCTTTCAGAAAGGCATCGGGGGTTGGCGAAGAAGAGAGCCAATTGCAGGAGGCGGAGTTAAAATATAATTGAGTTGTTGTAGATGTTTGGGATTCTCGTTGTGCGCGGAGTAGATTATTTGCTGGTTGTTTTCAGTCTGGCCTATAATTATTGCCTGTGCATAGGTTGTTTTCTAGACCTGTGTAGCAGTCTGTGTAGCACCTTGTTTTCCCGTCTGCATGTAGCACCTATACACATGTCTACTGTAATTCAGGGATGAAAGTGGTCTCCGACAAAAAAACGCGAAAATCACGCCGAGACCTTGGTGTCAACGGCGAATTTCCGTGAAAACGCGGATTCCCCCCCCCCCCCCACACCCTCCCCATAGGATTAGCACTATTAGGGAATCACGGGAAAATGCCGGAAGTCAGGTTTAAACTGCCCTTATTGCGACTATATTATTGCATATACCTAATCCTTTATTGTTGGGGTTTTATGCTCTAGCAACATCTAAGGTCATATCAGAACGGGATATGAACTAATCAATTGCTGTCATGTATAATCAATCAATCAATAGTTCCATCCTCTAGTCGAGGGTTGGATGCAATGGTTCTCCACTTGTCCCGATGTTGTGCTGTTCTGATAGACTGTGAATAATTCAAGCCTGTCCACTGTGAAATATTTGTAAACCATGATGTTCTTGGTCTCCCTCTCCCTCTGCTGCCATTCACCTTCCCTTCCAACAATGTACGGTATATTGAACTCTGACGAATGATGTGGCCAAAATAAATAAGTTTCTTTGTCTGTATAGTGGCAAACAAGCTTTTCTTATTTTTAATTTTTCTGAGAACTTCTTTGTTGGTGATCTTCTTTGTCCATGATATTTTCATCATCCTTCGATAAGTCCACATCTCAAATGCTGCTAAACGTTTGTACATTTTCTTAGAGATTGTCCATGTCTCTGCCCCATACATTAGAGTAGACCACACATAACACTGAAGAATACGCTTCCTTGTTTGTATTAATATCTTACTTGATGTTAACACTCTATACATTTTGGAGAATGTTGTTCGGGCTATTGTTATCCTTCTTTTAATTTCTTCCTCACATCTCCCATCATTTGTAATCTTTTGTCCGAGATATATGAATTCGGATACTTGTTCTATGTTTGTGCCATCTATGGTTATATTGACATTTGGTTTATCTGTCTTTTTACTTATAACCATTGTTTTGGTCTTCCTGGCATTCATCTTCATGTTGAATAGTATTCCAGCTTTATTGATTCTATTCACTATATCTTGTAGGTTTTTCTCACTGTCTGCTAGTATTACACTGTCATCGGCATATCTAAGATTGTTGATGTTCATGCCACCTATTGTCACTCCCTTGCAATCTTCAATGTGTCTGAAAATCATCTCTGTGTACAGGTTAAATAGACATGGTGACAATACACACCCCTGTCGAACTCCTCGTTTAATCATAACTTCATCCGATAGGCCCTGCTCCATTTTTATAAATGCACGTTGTGTCCAGTATAAGTTCACAATTAGTTTAATGTCTTTGCCATTGACACCAATATCTTGTAAACATTTGATTAACAGTTCATGATTGACTCGGTCGAAGGCCTTCTCATAGTCAATAAAGCAGGCATAAACATCCTGGTTCACTTCACAATAACGTTCACAAATCATTCTCATATTGAAAATCCCTTCACGTGTACCTCTTCCAGATATAAACCCACTTTGTACGTTACTGATTTGTTCTTCAATTTTCTGTCTGTTTCTCAGTAAAATTATTTTCAGGATCATCTTCAACATATGACTCATCAGGCTTAGTGTTCTGTACTCAGTACACAATGTTGGTTTTAGCTTCTTTGGGAGTCGTACAAATATGGATTCATTCATATTCAATGGTATAAATCCAGTCTCATAGATGTCATTTACTAGCTTATGAATGATTTGAATCCCCACTTCATCTAGTCCTTTTATCATTTCTGATGTTATCTGGTCACTTCCAGGAGCCTTACCTGACTTTAGATCATTGATAGCCTTCTCAACCTCTGATACTAATATAATATTCCCATCTTCTTTCTCAATTGTGGGTGGGTTCCCTCTGTCATCATTGTATAGTTCGTTTTCATGTATAAATATGTATTATATAATATACTGGCATTTTGTGAACATTAATCAGTGAATATCAACAATCGCGGAAATCCGCGAAATGGCGGAGATCTTTCATCCGTGCTGTATGTAGTTGTGTACACAAGGTGTCCGATAGGTGGCGTTGTTGTATTGCGACTAGCTCCCGTACTCAATTGAATCGGGGATAGGGACAGTTTGAATGGATATCGAGTGTTGCTTGATTGTTAGGGTTTTTGCATCCTGTAATATCTAAAGTCATTTAAGGTCAGTACAGAGCACTATGATGGCGACTTTATTGTGCTGCCCAACTATAGGGATCATGGTCGCCGGTACCATCACACACACACACACACTGATGGCAGTTGTATAGTGCTACCCCACAGCCCCACGGATATCCCACTCAGTCCCAATACCGAGAAAACCAGTCCTTGCCCTATCCCACTAATGCAAAGCACCAGGCTAGGTAGCGAGAAATATCAATTATGTAAGTCATTGGTTTGACTCGGCCGGGGATTGAACACACATCGTACAGGTCGCGAGATCTCCTGTAAACAGGCACCACATGATATCACCATACAGGTCAGGAGATCTCCTCTCATGGGCTACCGTAGCATAGATAATCCTGTAAACAGACATCGCATGATAGCATCGTACGGGTCTGGAGATCTCATGTTATGGGATCCTGTACACATACATTGAGATAACCCTGTAAACATACATTGGATGATGGCATCGTACAAGTCGGGAGATCTCCTGTTATAGGATCCCGGTATATAGATTATCATGTAAACAGGTATCGCATGATAGCATCATATGGGTAGGGAGATCTCTTGCCAAGGCACGCCCTTCACTTAAAGCTGCCTAGTCCGATGAAATATCAAATTTTTCAAAACCAAATCAATTATCTGGATTTGATTTTACATATCTAACTCAGATACTGATGCACTTATTAAGCATTTGTTTCTGCATAGAAGGCAATACTGAGTCAATTTAACAGAACCTGTTACTGCAGAAGTCTATGGTGTCACAGTTTTCGAAAGCTTGCCAAAACTAATTTTCCATGTTTGCACTCAAAATATCTCAAAAGTTTACCATTTAAAATAAAAGTAACTTTGAACTAATGTAAAGTGGATACTAGTGATCGATCTAATATATTTATCTCAGAAAAAATACAGAAATTCAAAACCATCGAAATATGCAACTTTAACCTGACATCACAATCTGCGGAGGCAAACCGAGGCTTGGCCTGCAGGTTAAGTAGTCTCCGACTTGGTGAGTCTAGATCCTAGATCCACGCAAAAACATGCGCACCAGCTCATTTTACCATGGCAACACACTGCCTGACAGCGGTTACTAACAACTACAAACACCGCCAGTGTGTCATTCACCGTGTAAGCATGGCTGGTTGTTGGAGTTTTGCGACCTCACAACGCATAAGGTCATATCAGGATGGGTACCAACTTGTGACAGAGCGCACTCATGGCAACTTTATAGTGCTTCCCGACTGGGAAACCAGGCTACTGCCACCGTGACCTGTCATATTATCCTAGCACTGAGCCAACCAGTCCTTGCCCTATAATATTACTGCCGAGTGCCAGGCTAGGAAGGAACAAGTATCAATTTAATAAGTCATTGGTTTGACTCGACCGGAAAGCAAACTCCCGATCTCCCGCACGCGAAGCCGGTGCTCTACCGATTCGGCACCCGCGCCCGGTCCGGTGTAAGCCTGTGTTTAGAGGTGACTGGAAATAGTGAATTCAAGGGTTCTAATTGATGGGGGGGGGGGGGGGGTTGCATACAACACCAGAAACTTAGGCTATTTAAGGCGTACATTGGGACTTGACAGGAAAATACCTTTGACATAATTGATTTAATCATCTATAATATAACAGTTACAGAGTTAGTGTAGCATAACAAGGGTTAATTATATGAAACCTTCCACTTTTTTTCATTCAACAATCGATTTTGAAATGTCGATTTTGCTATTAGTATTAGTGT